>JACBWW010000008.1:30263268-30283098 GCA_020086605.1 Lanius collurio | reverse complement strand
TCCCTCCTTCCTTCCCTCCCTCCTTCCTTCCCTCCCTCCTTCCTTCCCTCCTTTTCTCTGAGCTAGGAAGTTCAGCAAGAAGTGAAACCTATCTTGGTTTTCTAGGTTATATCTCTTGAATCACATCTAACTGGTTAGATCAAGCTGTAATTGTACTTAAAGGGAAAAGTCATGGAGTTCTTGCAATAAGGAACAGGAATGTCAGGGGCAGGATGAGCTTGGGGGATATCCAGTCTTGCTGTCATGGCTTAAATGAGATCTCGTCCTTTTGATAAAGAGTGGGGCAACTTTCCCCCAAAGTGTTCATCACAGATTGGAGTGCAAGACAAAGTGAGGAGCAGGCTTGTCCATTTTGGTTTCTGGGGTTTCACATCTCACTTCCTCTCCCTCCTTCACTCTTTTTCACCCATACATACACAGGTAAACTTTGGATGTAATATTTTGCACATCTCCTACCACTGCATTACATCCTGCTGGCCGTATCTTGACAGGCTGCATCAGTCAATAATGATGTAATATTAAAGGGTAATGACATAGCCATGCAGAGTAATGAGAGAAAGCAATTTCTCTCACTATTTATCCATTTACCAATCGATTGAATTCATCATGTCAAAAACACAGGGATAAGTCCATGAGAGTCTGACATATGTTCCTATTGTGTAGTGGTTCTGCTCAGCTGGCTGACAAAAAAAGTCTAAGTAAACATATTAAGTTAAATTCTGCTCAGGGTATGAAGACAAAGGAAAAAAAGGAAACAAGTCTGGACATGAACTTAAACTTGTAGAGTGAAAAAGTATTACTAAGAGATGAGGAGATGAAAGAAGTAAAAGAATGCAGTTTGGGTCCATTCAGCAAGCATCAGTTGAGGCATGTGTGGTGGTTCTGCTGAGTAATTAATTAATACAGGTGTGTCTATTATTACAAACTCTCAAGACTGCAACTTCACCTTGCAATCCTTCCTTTGAGAGTCTCTACGGGCTCAGAAAACATCTGTGGTTCTCATGATCTGCCTCCAGAGAAGATTAGGATGGACAAACTTCATTTACCATCAGGAGAAAGCAAAACCCAGATAAATCCTTAGATTAAGCAGAACAAGGACAGGACCTGAATTCCCTCCTGGTGGTGAAATAGGGGAAGGGCTCGGATCTGCCACAAGCAAAGCTTGATGACCAGATGTGTCTGGGAGAATTACATTTGGAAAAAGCAGGAGGCAGATTTTATGCATAAGTTGGTACGGGATTCCTGGGACTTCCAGGAAGCAGAGAGTCTTCTAGCAGTGCTGTGACTATTTTGGGTTCTTCCACCAGGCAATTTCAGGTTGATGTGACAGGACCCTTCTGCACCCATTGCTTCTGCTTCCCATTTGGAGGTATTGATATTCCCTCCTCTGAAAAGCAAACTGGATGTACCTTTCTAACACAGCTGCTCCTATTTGCAAGGATGTTTACAAAACAGACCCTGAAAAAGTTGCATGGCTCTCGGACCAGCCCATTAGAAAGAAAGGTGTCAAACTCTGCATCTGGCTGATTGTCATGTGATGAAGTGTTTGGCTCTACTAAACCACAGGCATCCTGCACAGGCTGTGGACAAAAGGGCAAATACACACCTTATACCATGAGCAATCATGTGAGGTGCTGCCCTCACATACACTCAGGTAACTGTGAGAGAAGAGCAGGGTGGAGAGAGGACTTAAAATCACTGAGACTCCATCAAATATGGATATTCACAGGTCCTGGGTCAGGGAGGTGTGGAACTCAGGGCATGGAGGAAGGAGAGGGATAAGGATGTTGCAAAGTATTTTTTCTTTTTGTTTTGTTTCTCAGAGGTGTTTAGAGACATAATCCTACAACTGCAGAGCACAAATCCTACACAAGCCTGAGTGATTATTGCAGCTGGAGGCTCTGGGTGGTTTTGTAACCCCTCTACCCTGCTTCACCTGCTGAAAACCAGGAGGAAAGGGGAGCAAAGGGAGGAAAGCAAGAGGAAAGAGGAGAGCTGGGCTCTAGCAAACATCTTGATTCAAAAGCCTAGCTGTTTTCCCAGCACTTAATGCCTCATGAATGCTGTCCAAAAAGGGGAAGGAGGCACTGGCTAATGAGCTGCTTCAAAAGCAGTGTGATGAGTAGGCAGGGAGAGGTGATTTTCCCGCTCTGCTCTTGTGAGACTCCACCTGAAGTGCTGAATCTAGCTCTGACACCCTCAACATAGGAAAGACCTGTTAAAACAGGTCCAGACAACAGCCACAAAGATGATCAGAGTGATGAGCCATCTACCTCTGCTATGGAGAGAGGCTGAGACAGTTGGGGTTGTTTGATGAGAGAATGATCCAAGGTGACCTTCTAGCACCTTTGGTAACTGAAGGGTCTAGAAAGAAACAGGAGATGGACTTTTTACAAGAGTATGCACTGACAAGACAAGAAGTGATGTCTTTAAACTAAAAAGCAACAGGTTTAGATTAGAGATTAAGAATAAATTCTTTACTTTGAGGGTGGTGAGACCCTGGCACAGGCTGCCCAGAGAAGCTGTGGATGCCCTGTCCCTGGAAGTGTTCAAAGCCAGGCTGGACAGGGCTTTGTGCAGCCTGGTCTAGTAGAAGGTGTCCCTGCCCTGGCAGGGGTGTAATGAGATGATCCTCAAGGTCACTTCCAACCCAAACCATTCTGTGATTCTGTGCTTCCTCCAAAACTGCTTTTCTCTCATGGTGTCCCTTGTACTAGGTGTGCAGGAAAATGAAGTGTGATGTGCTCCAGCACCAAGTGCTGGTATAACAGCCCAGGTTGCTGCCAGCAGGATCTGGCTGCAGCATTTATCTCCACCTGTCCCAGCTCACAAGCATGTCCACCTGGCACACAGCAGCACATTTGCCTGCAGAACGGCAGAGACAGCCCAGGCTGAGACCAGCTTGTGCCTTGCCATGCAGGGAGACAGACCAGCCTGTCAGACACAGGAAACCACAGCCAGGAGTCAAACGGTTCTTTCTAGACTGATAGTTTCAAGCCTCAATCATATGTATATTTAAAACCATTTTGTTTTGATTCTTCTCTCTTTTTTTCTTTATTGAGATCCATTAATTATGGAAGAGTGTGGCAATCTTTGGGGCTTGCTCTCAGAGTGTCCCCAATGGCTTGACCCCACAAGGGCACCTCTGCTACTCTCTCTGTCTGCTCTGGCAGAGCTTCCAAAGGAAGGCAGGGGATATGTGAGTAGAGGGAGAGCATTTTTTTAGTCAGTGGAGTGTGATGATTTCTTCAAGTGATGCAAATGAAGAACGCAGAAGCAGTCCTCTGCCAACATTGCCGCATGCAGAGCGTGGCTGTGCCCGTGGAGCTCTGCCAGCTTGGAGAGGAGGGGACATGAGCACATCCCTGCAGTCTCCTTAGCTAAATGGGCTGCTCATGCCTTGGGACGTTTCTGTGCAGCACCCACCCAAGTGGGGCTCCTAACGGCGCGAGTAATGGAAATAACTTACAATAATAAAGAAAAGAGACAGTAAAGCTGTCTTCTGTAATGTTATTCTCCAGGTGAAATGAGATGCCAGAAATGAACAAACAGCCTCCATATGATATTAAAATGTCTTTCACTTTTAATAATTTAAGCGACACACTAGTGAGAAAGATAAGGAAACTTAAAAATATATTATTTTTCAGGCTGATGGTCTCCTTCTCAGACTCTCTCCTGTCTGATCCACTTAGGACTCATTGACATATACTAGGCTGAAACAGAACATTATAATAAGTTATTGGGACAAAAAGTTTTCCTCTTTAATTTTATTTACTAAGTTTGCCTTTAGAAAAGCTGGTTTAGCTTTGGGGGTTTTGCTTCTAAAAAATAAATTTCCTTCCTCCCTCTCTCCCTCCTTCCATTCCTCATCCCTCTCTCCCATCCCTTTCTTTGCTCTTCTCCCCCCTTCTCTCCCACCCCCTCCATCCTTCCATCTCTCTTTCTCCCTCTGCCTCTTTCTCTCATTCTTTTTCCTGGTTCAAAAAGCCCTAGACTGTCTCCTTGAGTGTTAAGGACAAACTGGCAATAATTTATGTTATAGCGTGATATGAAAAAAATTACATTACACTATAAATTATAATATGAAGGGTGAAATGCCAGGAAGGATGCCAAATGCTGGTGGAAGTCCCATTAGAAAACAGAGTTCTATTGCCTACCGCTCCCCACAGAAATCTTAGACGGTTTGCATGAAACTGTTTGCTGTGAAGGGAGAGAGGCTGGAGGGGGGAGGAGGAGAAATACAACATAAAATATATAATCAGTCAACTGGAAGTAGGAATTTTTTTACTAATGCCGAAAAAAGAAAGGTGACTTTTTTAAAGACCTATAGAAATTTCAGATCTGGCCACCTGGGATTTTGTGATGCTGTCTCAAGATGGAACAGAGGCTGTGAGCAGGAGCTGTGTTGTGTGTAGTGCTGTTATCTGAGGGGCTCTAGGATTTTATTCTCCCAGACAATCCCTGTGGAAGTTGCAGGGGTTCCTTAGGTTTTCAGGTTTCATCACTGCCGGCCCAGAAGCTGTTTGAGGATGTGCCAGAGGCTGTCTGAAACCACACCATGGTTCTTCTCTGAGAACAGGACTAATCAGGGGTGAAATTATCAGGGGCTCTTGGAAAAAAATGGCAGCAAGGAGAGATGAGAGTCAGGAGCCCATCTCTGACCTTGTGGTGGACTATTGTTCCTGGAGTCAGGTGGCTGGAGGGGAGCAGGGGACGGGTGATTCCACACTTGTGGGTACATTCTTGTATTAACACTCACCCGTCCCCAGCACCTGAGAAGATCCCAGGGACCTGTGGAGTCATCCTCATCTCCCCTTGTACTGCCTGTCCCCTGATTGTTATTTAATTCCTAAAAATCTTCACATGCCATCCATTCCCCTGAATCTCAGCCTGTGTCCACCTCTTCCTTAGATATGATGGCACCAAAAATAGAAGTCAGAACAAATTAACTGCTTTGTGCAAAGGCTGCAGGTTGTAAAAACAGAGGGGACAATTTACCCTGAGGTAGAATGGCTGGTGAAGCTGTTGTTTTGTTCCTATCTCATGTCTGGTTAAAATAACTGCTTGAATGGAAACTATCAGTCAAATTTTATAACACTGCAATGTTAGTGAAGAAACTAGAGTCCTCTCTGGATATCAGGTAAAGAAAAAGGACAAGTCTGTTGTAAGAAAGGGGATATTTTTATGATGGACCAAGAATGAGAAAATGTCTATTTTTCTTTAAGGATAAAAGAAATACAAGACAAAAAAGGGAGGAAAGAAAAAGAACCAAAAATCATGGATTATTATTTTACTTTCCCAAAAAAAAAAAAAAAAAAGAAAAAGAAAACTAAAACCATACCAAACACACCCCAATCAATGGAGAGAAAAGCAGCTTTGAGTGCCTTATTGAACTGACCTACAGAAAAAGCTTCAGAGTTTCAAGCCCAAACAAGTCCCTGATAAGATGTGAAATGCAATGGAAAAATCATTTAGGGGAAACAACAGAGAAGCTGAGTTTGCTCTAGTTTTACAGGTTGGTTCAATAAAGGTTCCTGAACTCCCTTTTCTGTGTAATTCTAAGGAAGGGTCATTTAATTAATATATTTATCTGAAGGAAGACAAAAAGAAGAGTAAGGAGGAGGGAGGAAAACAAACTTAAAACAAAGACTGTACTTCAGACTGAGAATTGTAGGTTTTGGTTGAGTTTGTCTAGCACATGAGCTCTCTGGGTACCCACAACCTTTTCTTCCACACGGTTGCTCTCTTAGCTTCAGCCTTTAATTTGGTGTATAAATTATCACAAAAATGATGGAATCCAGAGAGGAAAAACACATCCAAGCACATTTCTTACTCATGTTTTCCTTCTTTAGCTCGTTGTGATTCATTTACTGCACTTTCAACCAGCCCTCCTGGTTTTATGAGAAGTTGAAAGACAGCTCAAGCATTTTATTATCTCCCTGCCAGCCTCCAGAAGAGTATCTGGCAGTGTTCAGGATACCCCCTGCAGTGGGACTTGTGAATGTAAAAGTGTAGGGCTCAGTCCTCTGCTCTGCAACATCACTCATTCCCTGCTCCTGCCTTCTCTGTGCATCCTCCTGGGCATGGCACAGCTGTGCAAACCTCAGCACACCGCAGGCTCCCGTGCTGGGAGCATCTCCACAGCCTCTGCTGGACACATCTCAGGCTGAAGCTGTCTCGACAGCCCTTGACAGCTCTATTTCTCATGCAGGCAGGGCTGCTGAGGGGGCAATGCAGCAAAAGGGTTCATCCATCCCTTGGTTTGAGAGGTGAGCCCATGCCCATCTCTCAGTGCTCACCTAAGGCACTGAACAGGTGAGTTTGGTGGCAAGGACCTGGTGTCTGGAGAAGACCCTGTTTAACGTGGGCATTAAAGCCTTTTCACAACTCTGTATGTCCAGCCCTGCTCCCAAGAGACAAAAACTTTACACAGCCCCAAGCAACCTGAGGGGATACCCTGTGAGCTTTGAGCTGCCTAGACCACTGGATAGGAACTGCAGAAATACTGCAACAGAAAGGTTTTGTGTGCAGGGACAGGACAAAAACCCTTCCGATGGTGTGTGGGCCCTCTAGTGGTGCTCCCCATCTGAGAGCCATGCTGGGGAAGGCAGCAGTGCATCTGGAGCTGGGACTGGCATGTTTGCGTGTATGTCACACCCGGAGTTATTGCTGCCATCTGTGTTCCTGTAGCTTCTCCATGTTACTTTCCTATGGCTCAAAGATGGAGAGAATTTCCCCCCACCCCCTTCCTAACAACACTTTTATTAAAAGGGTGTTCTGCGCAGAGGGAGAAGAAGGGTTAACAGAAAAACTTTTCAAGGTGAGATGGAAAGCTAAGCCTTCATGCTCTCAAGAAACTGAACTGTGGAGAAGTGTGGGAAAAGGCTTTCTTCCCCCGCCCCACCACAATGCGGTCTGTCTCAAAAAAAAAAAAAAAAACTGTAAGATTTTTTTTCATGTTCTTCCAAATATCACTTCTGCTTGTCACAATATTTATAAAAACCCTCTTGCTATCTCAAGCTGCACAGCCTTTGGCTCAGGTTCCTGCTTATGCAAAACAGGGTCATAAACATGTCACTGTGTATTTGATAAATCCATCTTCCTCTTGTCATTGTCACCAAGAAGCTGAGATGACGGGAGATTACTCCGTCAAATCGCCGTAGAAACGCCTGCAGAGTTTATGAATTTTCATAGGATGTAAGTCCTCTTTAATGGGAAGTGGGGCCCAGCAAAAGCTTGCTATTTTTAAGGAAAAGTACGTGCATCTGTGTGTGTCTTCATCGGTGTGTGGGAATACACTGCATGGCCAAAACTTTACCCACCACTCATTAGGAGCTGTGCCAATGCATCCCACTTGAGAACATCGTCGTGAGTTTGTGCCCATTTCCTTCTATCTACTTCTTTTGCTGTGACCCCAATTCACATTCATATTAAGGCTTCCCTAAGCCATACTAGATGTGTAAAAGAGATGTTAAATAAGTGCAAATGCCATTAGAGGGTATTTACTGATCTAACATATTTCCTGTGAGCAGTTTCATTACCACATCTTGACATGCTTGTCTCTGCCCTCGCCTCCTCCTTTTTCTGCAATCTAGTGAAGAAATCAACCTATCTTCTGTGAGAATTGCCTCTGTGTCAGGGTTCAAAGGCCGTCTGGGTTTCTCTTTCTGTAGCAAAACTTAAAAGCAAACACATTTCACAGTTTTCCAGACAGGAAAAATGTTCTTTTGTCACTCCTTACAAGAATAATAAAAAAAAAAAGGTTGACAGTATTATGATCAAATTTTAGCAAAACAGGAGAAAACAGATAAATATGGATGTTAACCTTCAAGTAGGGAGCTCACTTGAGCCAGGTGCTGAGCTCTGCTGAGGACATCCTAAAACCTGGTGACACCTTCAGCAGGTCAGAGGGATATTTTGCAACCTTCCACTGTCATTCATGTTGCAATTAAACAGCTAATGCCCAACCTGGGAAAGTTACAGTCAGGTCTTCTAGTAGACTCTTCTTTGTGATCTAAATTTTTATTTAGGACCTATGGTAATGTTTCCTATGATCCTGGAGCATTCTCTTTGAATTAAAGTTGTTTTGGCTTCATTTTCCAGCACACCCAAGTAGTTCAGCTCCCTGCTGGGATGTTGTGGCTTAAGTCCAGCCAGCAACTCATCCCCATACAGCTGCTCACTCACTCCCTGCCAGTGGGATGGAGGAGAGAATGAGAAAAGTGAGAAAACACCAGGGTTTGGATAGTTTAAGAAGTAAAGCAAAAGCTGCACACAGAATTAAAGCAAAGAAAGGAATTCATCCACCACTCCCATGGGCAGACGTTCTATCATGTCCACAAGAGCAGGACTCCCTCATGCAGAACATTGGCTTGGGGGGACAAACGCCATCATTCCAAATGTGCCACCTTTCCTTCTTCCTCCAGATTTAAAAGAATTATCCCAGTGGTCATTTGGGATCAGCAGTTCTGGCTGCGTCCTCTCCCAACTTCTTGTTCATCCTCAGCCCCCTGGCTGGTGGGGTGGGATGAGAAGCAGAAAGGGGCTCGATGCTCTGCAGTGCTCACACAGCAGTGACTAAAACATCCCTGTATTGTCAATGTCATCTCCAGCACAAATACAAAACACAGCCATGGGGGTGAAAAGTAACTCCACCCCAGCCAAAACAAGCACAGGGGGAAAGAGTACAAGAAGCTTTTGAGCCAGTGTCATGGGCATCTGCTCCCACAGCTTAATAAAAATCTGTGTGGTACCAGGGTTGTTGCAGTGCAAACCAAAGCAGAACCCTCCCCAAAAGCTGCATGCATATGAAACTGCAAGAAGAGAAGGACCTGGCTGTTTCTCAGCATCCCAAGGCTTAAAGGGAGGCAATAATACACTTTTGATCCTCATGGCAGCAGTTACTATGCAGCCTCAGTGTGCTGGCACATTTACCCGAACGGGGGGTGAAGTAGAACCTCTGGCTCAGACTTATCCAAAGTGACCATTATTTACAAGCTGTCTGCCCTGAGTTCAGCTCTGTGTGTGTGTGTGTACCCCGGTGCAGTATCCAGGAGAGCTGGACTTCAATGGGTTTTTCCTCCAAGTGATCACACAAGGGCGGGGTCATCCATGTGCAGTTTGTCAGGACCTTCAGTGAGCATTCAGTGAGCAGCTTCCCTGAGCAGTGACACCAGGGGATGATGTTACCTGTGTTGGGTCTCAGATTACACCACCTGGGCCTCTGTGACCTGTGCATTTTGCTCTCCATCACATATTTCCTGCAAAACCCAGGAATCTTGATCACTAGAAGTAAACTGCAGAGGACATACTGGATGAAATCTCTTCCCTGGTACCTTAGGACAGTGCTGTGAATTTCAGCAGCCATCAAAGAATTTAGAGATTGTGCACACTGAACTGCATTACCAAGTCATCAGCAGGCAGAGTAAAGCTTAGAGGAAAAGAATTAAAATCCGGCAAAATATTACCAGATGCTATAATTCCATATATTTTCTAGAAGCATCTGACCAGTTTATATTTTTTATTTGGTGAGAAGGCATACAGCACAAGAAAGTCTAATAAAAGCAGGAATATAGCCTTGGTTTGGTTATTTAAAAATTAATTTTCTGCATTACAATGAAGGGATTCTCTCTTATTGTTTTGCAAGCAAACAGCATCTTATTCTTCTAAAACTTAGTGTTCTTATTTTTGGAGGAGGAAAGAAATTTTCAGAGAATTTACAAGAGAAACCTGTTCATTAGTTTAGAAGTTAAAATTAATTAAAAATTGGATTTTCTAAGATATGTATCATCTGTGCTCACACTCTCTTCATCCAAATGATGTCAATAAGAGAATAGCTCAGACTTCAAACTTTCTGTATAGTTGCAGTTAATTTAATTCTTATGCTTGGGGTATTCTTGAAGAAATTAGGAAGTAATTAGGCTGTGCTATTAACCATTGTATATAATTGATCTGATGATATAGCCAACAAACAGGCCAAGGTCAACAGCTTATTCAGCTCTTAAGCCTGATGTGCTCTCCGAGATGGTGCTCCATTCCTTCCTCTGTCATGAATTTGCTTGCTGGGATTCTGCTGGCTGCACTGGGAGTTATGATTTTTTGGGGGAATTAAATCTACCTTCTGCCATATGAAACATGCCAGGTTGGGCAGCTGTGCTTGGGATAATTTACATGGCTTTGCACCTCACTAAGCAGCACTGCTTCATCTCCTCAACTCTGCCCGCAGCAGGGTATCCCACAGCAGGGTATCCCAAAGCCCCTCTGGGCAGCTCTGGAGCAGGTTCCTGCTCATAGAACTAAACCAAGCAGGTGACTCCGAGCACATAAACAAACTGTGTGAGTGGAAAGGAAGGTCCCAGGCCTTCACCCACCTCTAACACATGTTACCCAGCCATTAAAAGGGCATCCAAAAAGTAAATGCTAAATTCAGCACTGCAGTTTGGCTCCTTGCATGGCTGTAGCTCTGAGCAGCAGTTACAAATCCAGTTTAACAGGCCAGTGCTCTGACTCTTTGCATTGATTCAGCACACCGGTGGATTTGTTCTTAAAGAATGAAGTCAAAACTCCCTTTGGCCTTGCCAAGGTCTGGCTTTCACCCTGCAGAGCTACAAATCAATAGAAGCAATGGAAGGCAGAACTCACTGTAAATGCCTCTGAAGGGGGAGGTATGGAAAATGCAATTACCCAGAGAAGGAAATAACAAGACAAGATTTTATTTATTTGCCCTTTTTTTTCCCCTCTCCTTTCCTCTCTTGGTGAAGAGTACCTTTGCAGGAATAGCCAAAAAATGCATTTTGAACATTTTATAATTCTTCTAAGCTGAATACAAGAAATTTACTTACAGACAGAAATACAAAAATGCAGATGTGTGACAACATAGTATTTTTTACTCTGTTCAGAAATGGTATTATTAGAAAAACTGTGTATCTGTAAAAAACTGTCACAATGTGGAATTAGAAGAATATGACTCAGTTCCTCCATGGTGCCGCTGATAACCAAGCATCAGTGTTAGCAGTGTTAGTAGTGGGTATAGCACAATACTTATCTTCGGGGGCCTTAAAAATTAATTGCTACCAGGATTGTGATGGCACCCCTTTAAGAATATTAATGTAAAGCTTCATACAAGAACATATACAGCATATATTCCGGTGCACATACTGTTAACCTTTTAAATAATTTCAGTAGGGATCTTGGCTCCCTGGGTGGTGTTCTGCTTTGCCTTTTTACACATATTGCAGTGAGCTGCTTTGGTATCGTTCCTCATCCAGGGGTAGCTCTTCTTTGGTCCCTCCAGAAAAGGAAGGAGAGCAGGAGATGGTTTTCTACACATGCATAGCTCTGTTCCTGTGTTTAAAATGCAGCTACCTCTGGGGTTAAATACGACAGCATTTTAACAACTTTCAGTTGTGAAGGATAGCTTCTGCAAGTCAGACTGATTGAGGGCTATCTGACAAGGGGAAGGGGGAAGCAAACACCATGAATTATAGATGGCAATCTGTCTATTTTACTATTACATACCCACAGTAGGAGCAGATTCATTCCTCTGGCACCTCCCATTGTGCAGTCATGCCCATTGTATGTTCATTTCCATTGTTTCTCCTTCCATGTATTGCACATTCAGACCCTGTCTCAACTGTACATTCAAGCTCCGTGGCAGGAGATCCATCCATGGGCTCAGCTGTTCCACAAACAGATCTAATAGCTGTAGTGTGCTCAGATGAGCATGATGGGTAATAGCAGAGCAGATTGAACTATATTGTCCCAGGAGTTCATATATTTTTATACACTCGTAGGGTACACATCATCTTGCTATGACAATGAGGCTAAGTCAAGCATCTCGGGATGCAATAAAGCAGATTACAATACCATTCTTTCACTCATTTTCACTACACTTCCCCTCCCACTTTCTTTTAACAATGCCAGGCTACTTTACACGCCATTCCAAAATCATGGCTTGCTCTATGTTCTCTTCCTTCCCCCAAAAAAATATTTGGCTCTTATTCCTCCTGAAACAGTCTTCCATGGAGATGAAACTAAGAATTTCTTAAATATCAAAGAAAGTTAAGGACATGAATTTCAGTAGAAAACTGCTAGCAATTCAGGCCTAAAAATGGCAAGGTCAATAATTTTTCCCCTCCTCGAGCCATGTCACATTATTAAGTGAAATAAAGCTGGCAAAGGAAGTGATATTCAAATAGCCAGTGTTCTCATTTATTGTATTATTATTACCATACACCTTTCTCATGCAGACATGCTAGGCAATTAAGAGCCCAATTAGCCCCTCAGACAGAGGCAAAGGGCTCCCCAGCATCTTAGTGTGAGCTATGGATGTTCTTTCAGAGGGTGAAGGTGCGGCCCCGGATAGGTTTGAATCACAAACTTAGCCAAAAGCTGGAGAACACTTGAATGCTCTTCCCAGTTCATGCCCATGAACTCGAATGGCAGCTGTATTCATCTCTTGTCACTGATGCTTTGTTCAGCTTGTCCAGTTCCAGTTTGGGCAGGGTAACACTCAGTGCTCACACACATGAAGCACATAAATTGGCCCGTGATTTTCCTTACTGGCTCCCACTGTAGAATTCCTGATCCCACACACTCAAAATCCAGAATCAAGCTTTAGTGAAGCACAAAAATTGTTTAAGTTCTTGAGATGCTTTTCAACAGACACAGGAGGCATTTTTTGACTGTGCATCATGTCTGGCCTTATATGTTTGGGTTTTTTTCATTCCCTCAGGAGCTGAGATGTGAGGTGAGAGGCAGATCCAGCGACTAGGGTGCTTCAAAGCATAATGCAAAAATAAGTATATAAATGCTCTCTTTATGACAGGATCCCAGGTGTCAGTATAAAAAAAAAAAATGGCTAAACAATGTAACTTTTATGATAAGGTAAAATTTACTCATGCTAACAACACATGGTAAAATGTCAAAGTCCAAAAAATCTGAAATCTTTTGTTCACACAGCTGCTCCAGTGCTACAGACTCAGAAGAGGAGGATAAACAAACTTTTGTCTATAACCACATAGATATGGCTGATCTTGTCTTCTCACAAGAAAAATGAGCTCTTTCTGGGTGCCTTCGAGCCCAACAGTTGTGACAGTCTGTGAACTCAATTCCACTTTGTATTCAGATAGTTCTTCCCACCTTGAAATATCCCACTGAGTGCAGCAAACCATATATGAGGAAACACATCTTCCCAACACTGACATCCGTCCGTCCCGAGGTAGCCACAAGCATCTATCTTAATGACCAGCAACACCACCAGACAACAAATATCAGAGAGAGAGAGTCTGAGATGATGGGCTGGTGTAAAATGAGCCAGAGCAGGATCTGTATAGATTTACACCACCAGAAAGTCAGAGCCAGGGACAGAAAATCATTACTACATGCTTTGGAAAGTAAATGTGTATCTTGGAAGGCCAAATACTGGATTGGAACTGGAGATTAATTGTGGCATGGATGGGGCGTTAGGAAATGTATCGTGAGGTACAATCGTCCTTAATGATATTGATGCCTCTCACAAGGGGGCTGTGCAACTTCACGAGGTTGTATCAGCAAGAGGTTCAGAGATGCTCCCCAAGCAGGAGCCATGGGAGTGCAACCCACAAAGGACACTACCTTCATCTTCAGGGCCATAGTAACAAAGGAAGAAAAAGATAAATCTTAGAAGGATGTAGAAATAGGCTAGTGTGAGAAGATGGCTGTGATTTCCTCTTACCTTCTCTTTATTTCATCACTCATTTTCTGCTTCTGAACCCAGTGGCACAAACAAAATTCTCACATCCCTGTTACATCTCTCGTTTCCTCCCTTTATTAAAAGGACGGCTTTGTCATGGTAAAACATATATAAAATCTGTAGCTAGAAATTAAACTATATCCAGATTCAGGAGAACTCAGGGTCAAAGCTGAGACAGAACTTAGCAAATTTGCTTCTGGGAAGTTTTGCCAAAATCTTATAAATGTGTCTCCAAAGTGACAGAAACTTCCCAAAATCAGGTTTTGTGAGACTTTCATGGGATGCAGGGCAAGTGGATAAAAATAAACAGGCCAGTGCTCCTTTGCCTATCCCTGATTCAGGCCACATTAGTAACGCTCACTGTGGACTTGTAGTGCCGCTTTATCCCAACCACCAATCAGTAAAGTCAAATATGTCAATAAAGTCAATAGAGCCAATAAAGAAGTCAAATACAAAGATTTGAGACAGATAAAATAAAATATTTTTCAATATAACTTCTCTCTCCTTCCTACTCCTTTTATTGAGCCCTCCCCACAAGGTATTATAATTTATTTCATTAGCAATAAGAGATACATTGGAGTTCTGGGGGGAAAAAAAAAATAAAAAAATCAAACCAACAACTACAACAACAACCATCTTGATTTATTTAGTGGCAAATTCAATATATCTTCAAGACCTGCATTCCCTAATCCTTTGTGCCTCACACAACTAAGACAGGTCCAGGTCCCAGCCCCTGGTCAGAGATGCCTTCATAACACTCTGCACACCAGTTCTGTTGCACCCCACCAGCCTCCCTGTAACCAGGTTGAGTCTATCTTACTGACATTAAGGTGTTTAGGCTCCTTGTATATACTGGACATGGATTTCCATTTGGTCTGATGTGCCTGAGGTGGATATGCTGGCTGCACTGCTTCAATATTCTCCTTTGATTGTTAATGTTTCAGTTCCAACACAGAAGTACTGGTTATTCTATTCTATATTGTTTTTTCCTTTTTTTAAGGCCATCTGACTTCATTTCCTGGATCAGATATGACAGGCAGGGATTGCATCATGGTTTTATGCCCCCTCATTCATTCACTCGTGCTGCTGGATGTTTAGTTGGGATGGAGCAGAGGCAGCACCAAATACACTCAAGCCCATGTTCCTCTAAGCAAGGAACCCAGCTTTTTCCAAAATCACTTCCAGGCATCCAGTAAGAAACTATATAGTGCATGTTAACCGGGTTTGGGGAAGGAGAGAAGATAGAGTAAAGAAATGGGAAAGTGAACTGCAAGATACAGGGGAGTCACAGCGGGCTGTTAGCAGGGAAGATACAGTTATCTTTAAACTTCCATGTCTCACGTCCTGTTATCATTACCACATGATACAATCTTAAAACATATATCTACTCTAGCAAATTAAACCAGCTAAGGTCCATTTTCTGGCCCACAGGACAAGAGACATAGCACAGCTTTTATCCAGCTGTCTAAAATCTCTTCCACCCTAAACAGAGCGAGTGAAACAAGATTACCTCCTGGAAAGGACACCTGGCTCATAAGAATCTGCATGGCCCCAGCACAGTGCCTGGGTCTGTTCCTTCTTTTGGTTTAGCGGATAGATAGACACAAAGTCTAGGACTAAGCCTTTGTGCCCATTTCAAAATTTGGGAAAGGAGAAAAAGCACATTCAACTACCTTTCACCTGGGCAAATTCCATTCTAACTCCTATCCCGGTAATTTAGCTGTAAACTCAAGAAAATCCCAAACTTCATATGAGAACAGTTCCAAGAGGACAAAATTGTCATGGAAGGAAAGGATTCCTGTTGTGCTTCAATTTTGATTTTTAAAAGAAGAGAAGAGCCTAATTCATATCCAGATAGAGATTTGAAATCTCTACCTACAGGTACCCTGGGCTTTATGTTTCTTCCTGTTACAAAGAACTGAGAGCAGAATGGGATTGTAGCCCAGAAATATGCATATCTAGTGAAGATCAGAGATGTTTGATCCTGAAAAATATCACTTTTATGACAATCATCCTGTAAAAAAAAAAAGCCAGTGTATGTGAACATCACACTGTGTCTTGCTCTTGTGCAGGAGAGTGTTAGAAAAAGGGCAGATGTCTGCAAATCTGTCAATGGCCAGAAAGGAATGAATGGTAGTGAGGGGCTGAGGTAAGAGTAAATTCAGAACAAGGGAAAATATTATTCTGGTAAAAGCAGTTCAGGCAGAGGACTGATGTGTGAGGGAATGGAAGAAGATCTTGGCTGCACAAGACAGCAGATTCTCACCTGGGGCTGGTCATCACATCAACATAAATCCTGCCACCGCGGGGGAGCGAGGTGCTCAGGTGAGTAGCACCTGACCTTGCAAGCCCTGGATTCTGCCCGAGCCACTCCCAGGTGCTGGATCTTTGCATCCTTGTGAAGCTGTCCATTTCCAAAAAAAAAAAAGTGTGGAATTTACTACAAGGAGAAAAAAATGGAGCCCGAGTGCCATTCATAGGATGTATGGCAGCATTCTGTAATACATCAGTCCTACTTATAATGTAATAGCTGTATAACTCATACAAGGCTCTGGCTGATGTGAGGCATGGAGGTCTACATTCCACAGGGGAGGAATAAGCAACACAGTTACACACCCTGTAGCTGGGTAAGATTACAGCACAAGCAGCAAGCTTTCCAGGCCTTAAATGCTGGAGGGAAGGACAAGGCATAGGAACAGTTTGATCCCTGATTTTTATGGAAGTTAGAGCATTTTCACTGCAGAACTGCAGCAATTCTCTGCAAATCTCTCTGTGTATGTGTGTGTGGTCAGCAGTAATTTTTAGTTGCCTTAGCAGTGAAGTAAGGAATGAATTGGCGAGGGGAATTAAATTTGCCTTCTTATTCTCTCAAGAGGTGATGCCATCAGTGTCAGTGAATGGAGTGGTGAAATGAGACACATTCTCAGATGAGGAAAATTGCTACAGCTCAGAGGAAGTAAAGGGAGTTGTGCTCCTTTATACTAGCTGAGTATATATTAGAGAACAAAAATATGAGGAAATCTTTATTTTTACAGACCAGGTTTCTTTGAGGAATTAGTGAGCTCTGGACTTGCAGTATGACAGCTCTTTTGCAGCATTCAGTTCACATGGTTAGGCATATCAGGGTCACCAACTTCAGGTCAGCCACAAAATATGTACAATCTTGATTTTTAATTTTTTTCTGTAAAACCTGAATTTAAAGCTTTGGCCTTACACTATGGCAGGTGATGAACACCACAAGAAGCTACAAGTAAACCTTTAAATTTCAGCCTTTTAGCAAAAGCAACCTTTTTCTTAGATGCTCAGTATCAGACCTCAAATATTCTTGCATTTTAAACCCATAGAAAATGGTGTAACAATCTAAGCTAGACTGCTACATAAAACAGGCCTTCAGACTTCTCAGAATTATTTCTCATTTAAAGTCCAAGAGCTATTGTCGGAGTAAAATGTGTATTTTAGAAAAATACTCAATCCCATTTTAAGGTAGATAGTGACAGGTTATCTTTTATAGTCCTTTGTAAAGGCTTCTAATAGTTAATTACTCTAAAAAGGGGCAACTTCTTTTTTCTTTATGTGTCAGACTTTGTCTTCTAGGATTTGGCTTTTTCTACCTCCCCAACTGCTAAAATAAAGGGCCCTGTATTCCCATATTTCTGTTCCACAGAAGGTGATTAAATAAATGCTTAATTTTCATTTTGTGGAGCTAACTGGCTCCTTTAGTCTCTCCAGATAAAACTAGATTATGACAGATGTATGTAAAACTGAGTGTCTCAGGGAAGATGAACAGAGAATAGTCATTCACTGCTTCTCCCAGTGTAGCAGCTGGGGGACATCGAAAGGAATTTTCAGCCAGCGTGCTTAAAATGGATCCCGGGAAATTCATTTTTAATGGGACCCAGTCAGGTGGTGTAACTCTTTTTTGCAGAACATAGAAATAGTCCCAAAAAGTCATTAGGTGTGTTCCCCTTGCCCTATTTTCTTCTCTTGCCCCATACATTTGTTCCTGCCAGTCCCACATCAGTGTTGCACGTGCCTCCATTTATTTGTAGGTTTAGATGAAGTGTGGGTCAGGTCCAAGCCTCAAACTGGAAAATGATTTAATAATAGATAATGAAAAAAATAAGGGTAAGTATCTTTAACAGGTTTAGTTCTACTATTTTCCAAATGTTAAAAGCAGTACACATAGCAATGGAGAGAGGCTCCTCTCCATGCTGAAGATTTCATGGCTCAGGTCCAGCCCCCAAGATCTGAGTAGAGGTTCCAGCATCAGTGGGAAGTTTGAGGTACTGATTAGGAAGTGAGAATTATGTGGCTTCATGGGCATGATTGGCAGAGCCTGTCCACAAAGATAATGCTCGTGAATTTTCTTCTACAGCACAAGGCTGCCCCACAGATAGCCAGGATCTGTGCTCTGGGAAACAGGTGTGAGTACACCTGCATTGCAGCTGGCCAGAGTGAACATGCACAAGAGGAGAAGAATTACTCTTATCACTCTCCATTCCCAGACTGGATCATGGGGAGGGTGGATTAGAGCAACAGAGGTTAAAAAATAGAATGCCTATGCTAGAATTAAGCCATAAGGTCTGACTGGACAGGGAGAGGAAGAGGGGGGTATGGATAATTGCACCCATAGGGCAATTAGAGTTACAAGGAGCAGTGGAGCTACACTTCAGTCCCAAGAGTGTGATTAATTGGCACTAACAACCCCTCTGGAGTTGCCTTATTGCTATTATGAAGACAAGTCTTTATTTTTTATTTTATTACTTTTTATTTATAAATGAAATATTTAAGTGCATGACTTTGATCGCCAGGATCTGCTAGTTAGTGCTGGCTTCAGCCACAAGGTGCCAAGATTAAAGATTCATCAAAGGCAAAGGATTAACCCACCCTGCTGGAATTCCAAGTAGCTAGTCAGGAAGAGGATGCTGCATTAAAGCCCTGAGAAGTCCTTCTTTGCTTAGCTTGTTCTCTAGGGCTGTGGATTTGGAGTCTCCCCCTTCCCTCAGTCCCTGCTTAGTCCATATGCCCTTTTATACCTGTAAATTGCCTGGGAGGAAGAGGATAATGCCAACATTAAAAAACACAAATATTCTGCTAACATGGAGCCTTTTAAAAAAGGCAGTTGCAAAGGGGGCACCTCTAATATCTTAGATTGGGACACAAGCTCCTCTAGCTCAGTGTCTTATGAAGAAAGGGCTCAGATGAATCTGTGACTGGTGATCTTTTCAAGAGCAGCCAGAAAGGAGACAGCAGAAACACCATCATCTCTTTTTAGGCAGAATCACCACATATCCACATTTTCCCCTACAGATTTTCTTTGTTTCTGTGTAGAAAGAGAATGGGAGGCTGCTGAACATTTTTCTGAGATTTCTGGGTGCTTTTTTTTTGGACTTGGTCTGTGGCATGGTCACCACCAATTGTGGATCAATGCTGAGGTGAACAGCAAAGCTCCACCACAGCTGTACATTCCATGACAGAGGAATGGCCATCTGTTAAGCAGTCTAAATCTATCATAAATCCTTCTTTGTATCTTAGGACTGATAGTTAGAGGACATACATTTACATGTCAAGACTAATAAAATAGACTGGTAAATTTTCAGTTCTTCTTTTTATTCTCAGGCTTGTAAAAGTGGCATCACTATTAGAAGAGCGTGTCTTGTGACTTTTGGAAGTCCAAACCATTGCCAGGGTCTTAAGTTGCATATCTGAAATTATTCTTCTTCCTTTAAATATCCAACTTGTAAATTCAAGCAAACACTAAATTTTTCCAACAACAGCCCTCATCCCAGAAGGGATCATTGGAAAGCAGAACTGTGTGAGCATCCACTCCCTTGCAACAGGGCTCTGCAAACAGTAAGTTCACTGTCCATTTAAGGGGATTTGTCAACAGGTGAAACAAATTGGGCAGGAGAGAATCTGCCTTGGACATACACGAGTTCATCTCAGTAATCTTGGTCTGTCTGACTAGTGCCTGCCTGTCCTCCTGCACTGCTGGGGCTCATTCCAGGAGAGGATAAATACATCTATTTCTTCTTTCTCAGATGACTGTGGTCTTTTCTTTTCTTTTCTTTTCTTTTCTTTTCTTTTCTTTTCTTTTC
>JACBWW010000008.1:30118379-30258268 GCA_020086605.1 Lanius collurio | reverse complement strand
CTTGATTCAGGTGAGAGTGTTTGCACCCTGAATCTATCAGCTACTCAGAGTTGCTCAAATTACTTTGAAAAAGTAATTTGTCGCCGATTCCCACATCCAAAAACTTATTGTCAATCTCGTGTTCTTGGTGACCATTGCAGTAAAAGATAGTCACGTATCCAAAATTAGAACCCGGCTGTTGCAAGCTCTGGGGAAATAAACCTGAGGTGCAAATGAAAGAGAGGTGTTTAGTGACAAATATAGCTCAGTTTCCAGTGCTCACTTTGATGGCTTGCTAGAAAGCAGTCTCCAAACTTTCTGGCCCTTCAGCAGCACTTCTAAGTGAGTTATACATTGCAAGTGACATCCTATGGTTTTCTCCCCATTGATCTCAAATTAAAGACATGGTCCCATTGGCCCATGAATGATGTCCAGGAGACAGCAGATACCAGGGGACCACACAGAGGTGTGATCATATGTCTATAACAAGGCTCAAGGACATTTTCTGCCAATTCAGTTTGAGCAAGGTTCATCTTCCTTGACTTAGGTGTCCTAAAAGAAAGGTATCTAATTTGGGTTAGTCATTCCAGGATTTTCTTATAATAAATGCAGAAGAACATGTGTCTTGAGAGGTAATTTCATTGCAACCAAAGACAAATGTGCAAGAAATGTCAGATGCATTGCTCTCAAGAGGTGTTTATATACCCAAAATAAAAATAAAGGAACCTTAGGATGACCAGCTTAGACATCCAACTTTCAGACATCCTCAGCTAGAGAAGATGGATCCCACTCTATTGGGAAGCTTAGTTGTCCAAACAAAAGCAGTTCAAGGCAAAATGTTGCTTTCAACATCTTTCCCAGTGCAAAGGATACTAAGAGGAAATTATGCCAATATCTTTTTTAAGAATTGAAATATATATATATGTTTGAATTGGCTTTGGTTGTTGAAGGAAGCATAGACTACTGCACTTAGAAATGTGCTAGAAATGTGTGAAATGCAGGCAAAGCTGTAGGGAAGCAAAGAAAGGGTTATCATAGGGCAAAATAAGTAAAATGTTAATATCGTAGCACAGCATTGTGGTGTTCACATGGTTAGGGAGATTAGTCTCATGAGCCTGAGCTAAGAAACAGTTCTTTCTTGTTCCTCAGATTTCCTCTTAGAAGAGAAGTTTAGGAAAAAATATTCCACCTTGACCCCAATTCAGAAATGGAAAATTGAAATTTCTAAAGTTTACCTCATTGCTAATTTTCCTGATTTTCTTTGAAAATTACCATTGTTCACACATGGAAGCAGACAAACTGCCTTATAGGACATTTCTGGATAAAAAGCTGAGGTGAGCACAGATAGATGATGTGCATTATACCTTCTACTAGTGATACAAATTTTCAATTAAAGCAGGGTCTTTTTGACAGCATAAGATTAAGATGTTTTTCTCAAAATCACATTTATTTTCTAGAGGAAGGGAAATTTCTCTCCAACAACATTTAGGCACTTTGCCGGAAAAAAACCTTCTCCATTAAAAGGCTGGAATTTGATTGAAAAAACATGACTGAAAATGGCAAAAACCTGTACATGAAGTCTGAGCTGAGGGGCTTGCAGCAGCAAACTGCAGAGCTGAAGCAGTGTAGACCCAAGGTCCCTCACTTGTGCTGAGCTTGTCATGCTGACGTGCTGGAGGCATTTAAATATATCACAGAGGGGGGAAATGCCTTCCCTTCTTTCATCTTAAAACCTAATAGGTCATTACTGCTCATTCTGGCATCAGTTCTGGGAGGAGGCAGAATGAAAACCCTGTTCAAGGGCAGTGCCCATCTCTCTCTGCCACAGCCAAAACCCAGTTCTATCTGTCCTCTCAGAAAGGATCCTCCTTGTCAAGTAAAAATCACAGCTTTTTTTAATCTATCCATGGCATTCACACTGCCATAGACAACCATGGGAGGGATCAGTCACTGATAGTACTGATCTGCTTAACCTCTCTGATAACTCAGAGCAGAGACATGAGCCAGTTCCAAAAATAAGGAGGGTTCTCACTGGCAGTGAAGCAGTTAAATTTGCTGAGTGACAAGGGTGAAAAGCAGAGCAGACCTGGCCATTGAGGAGTCATCCAGGTTGTCACAGGCTGTCTGTTATTCTGCAGGTGATGAAGGTTTTTGGTCTTATCCAATGTACTGACCCAAACCTACTGTTTAATTTGCCACAGAGGAAGCCCCACTCCTGGCAGCCCTAATAACATGGCTGCCCATTTCCAGCAGCCAGACCATGTTCAACAGGCAAGCAAGGAGCCATAGCATTTGGGAGGGAACCAAAGCAGCTTTGAGGCCAAGCAGGATATATGTGAGTCAACTTAAAGAGCAGCAGGAAACTCTACCTCATACCGACCCCTTAAAAATGTTCCCATAGCTAAAACTGCCCTTGGTTTTCTTCTTACTGATCAGAAAAAGTGATTTTCTCAGACAGGGCTGTTTTGTCAGCCTCACAAGGGAGCCACCCTTCCTCTGGGTTGTCCCTTACTTGCACACTGAAAGAAACATGCTATTTATGTTTCCAAAAATATGGAAGTATGTACATATATGTACCTTGCACAGTATCATCTCCCCTGCATAGGAAGAAGCTTAAGATTGGCCTTGTTCCAAATCATGTTGAACACGCCACCTGGAAGGAACTGAGACATCTGGAAAATCATTCCACAATCTCTGAGGAAATTACAGGAGAAATACCGGATGATTGGAAGAACAGCCCTTTGTGGGATTCTTACTTTATCAGCCAATTTCACTTAATTTTTTTTTTTCATAAGTAGCATATGTTCAGAACTTTAACAAGAAATCTTTGAGTTCTGGGGTTTTTTTATTTGTTTATTTAATTTTCCTCATAAATGAAAAAAAGTTTTAGAAATTTCAGAGGTGGCAGGGCAGAGGGTGAGGAAAACAAATGAAAAAAAAAAGAAGAGGAAAGAACTATCTGATAATTCACATTTTAGAGTGCAATTGTGGGGAGGTTCACTCCCTTCCCTGGAATGTGGTGCAGATTAAATGAGCCCACAAGAAGCCTTAGCATGCCTGGACTGCCGCTGTTCTGGCTGCAGAAGGAAGAAACATTGGTCAGTGCTTCCCAAAGTCCTCTAGAAGACAAGCAGGGTTGTTTAAAAGAGCAGCAGAGTTATCTCTGGTTAGAATGAAGGTCTAGGTACAGCTGAGATTTTGTGTGCCCATGCAAAACATTGACTGCAGGGTGCTCTGGATATGGGGGAATGAGGTGTAGAACACAACTACACAAGAGCTGTTCTTCTCACCCATGTGCAGTGCCTCTCATGCAGAGCTGCTCTATCCCCATGTTTGCAATCCCCTATTAGATATGTGGATTTTACTCAATAAAGAAACCAAACAAGAAAGAGAAATAGAGCACACAACCCACCAAAATTCACATAATACTCACCTACTTAAAGCTCCTAAGAACTTCATCTTAAATATCTCTAATGGAATTAGGTATCCTCCCTGTTAAAAATATTGCTAAAGATAGATATGCTATCCCTTCTCAGTGACTTAGTTAAATACGAGGAATTGCATGATATTTACTTTAAATGCTCCCTGGAGATAACAGGTAAACTGTACTCTTCCCATTGCTATTATAAGGTGAACAGCAGAGAAAGCATTAGCTGAGGTCATGTAGATAATTGGGGAAACCAAGACAGGTAAGAAAATCATAAGCATCTCAACTTCAGCCTTACATTCATTGTGCACTTAAAAGAAATACTTATAATTCGTGCACTGTGCCTGCACAGCTCACTTCGAGATTTAACTAAAATTCCAGTGTCTGCTGTTACAGATTGACTCACAGTGCTGTTCTTCTTTGTGTATACTTGCTCCAGTAATCTGAATATATTTCTCACATGAAGTTCATGCTATCCCTCTATATCTGCAGTTAAAGTCACACTCAAAGGCAAGGAGTCTAGATCTTTACACTGGTAATAGAGACAGTTTGCATGGCTGAATTTAGCTTTACTCCAAATTTTCAGGTATTTTCTACCAGGTTAAATGAATTTCAGAGGTTCTCTGAAATCCAAAGAATTTGGATTTCTCCTTAAAACCAATAAGGATGAGGGAAAAACTCCCTTTAGGGTCTACATCTAAACCCTCAGCAAAATCAAGCTTCAGTTTCCTTCTCCAAGTTGTCCATCACTTACACAAACATGTCCTCAAACCTTAACCATGTTCATGGCACAGCTAAGGAACCAGGATCCATATGCACCCCCAGTACTTTTAGGGGATGCATTGGTACCAGCAGCAAGCACAGGCACCTGCTCCAAGAGAAGAGAGGATTCTTTGGTCTGCAGCTCTGCTCATTGTGTTTCTTGCAAAGTCTGAAACCTGGAAGAGCAGTGTGCAGGTTGGGATAAACACTAATAATCCCTGTTATCCCTGCGTGCCACACAGCTGCCAACACACGGCCTTGGAGTGCAGAGCTAGGGAGTGGTGGCACAGTTGTAGGACTAAGCACTTTGGACAAATAAAACACATTAGGGTCCTAATTCTGCCGTAGAATCCAAGAGAAGCATGGGAAAGGATGTTAGCTGAACAACACATCCAAAGGAAGGGTTTCTCAGTGCACAGGGACCCATCCAATGCCATGGGTGTGCACCCATTTAAGCTCACACTGGCCATTGAGGTACACACTCCTTTTAACAAAGCTCTTTTCTCCCTTCCCTCTTCCTTGGCTTTATCATTCAGTTCCTTGTGAAATAATATGAAAGCATCTGTTATTTCTTTCATTTAATTTGTAAATACACTCCCAAAGGGCTGGTAGAGCACATGTGTCAGTCCTTGCTTCCAAAGGCAAGGAATACAGGCTCCTGCCCTCACAGGACATGCCCTCCATCTTCACAGGAGCCTGCTCACTGTACATGAGCTGGAAAGATGTTTAAAAATGGATTTGGGTGATTTCTGCACTTACCTAGTGTGTGGAAGTGGTCGAGGGGAGGTGGGGAGCTGTAGACATGTCTCAGATGGCCCCTGCATAGCTGGACACAGAGGAAACAGACACCTCCACAGGACTCAAACATGTAATGTCAGATGTATTTGGCCCAACAAGCTGCCGTGTTTTCTGTGAAGTACAGTCATATCTGTCTTTTAGACAAAGTAAGTAAGAAAAAAACCCACCCTTCTGTTCTTATTAGCTGTCATGCTAAAGATCATTAAATATGGAGTGAAGGGAGGAGACAAAATTTGGAAGTATATAAGCACTTACTCAGATGTGTTAGCTAAAGCAAGGAGGGTCATTGCATTCTCTTTGCCATATTATTACTTGAGATAGTCCTTGGACTGAAGCTCAGTCATTTACAGAGTCCTTGAGACCACAAACTTGTCACCATGGCTTATGTGGTCATCCTGCCTTGCAGCAGACTGTTAGAGGCCTCAAGGTTTCATGCATGATTGTTATGATTACTATAAATTATCTTTTTATTGCACATTGAATCCTCAGGCACTGAGCACCTACAAAATCATGTTTCTTTCAGCAGCAGGTGCAGGCTTTCAGTTCCTGAACACCCTCGTATGGCTGAGAAGACAGCTGAGACAGCCATCTGGAGACTCGGGAAGCAGCGTACCTGGTTCTCTAGCTCCTCAGCTCTCTCACTGTCTTCATGCCTGACAGAAACAAGTCTTTCCTCTGCCTGGCAGCACACAGACTTCATGGGTGACATGGCTTGTTCTGCTGGGTGCATTCCCCACCAGAAATCCAGAGACAGCATCTTACACACACACACTGCACTGACCAGAAATGGAGCCAGAAGTGTGGTTTCCCATTCTTTGACAAGTAAAGATTTGAAAAATGTGCTTCTCTCCATGGAAATCAGTACAGACTAAATAGTCAGTTAACTCCAGATCATTTTTCCTGGCTGTAATTGTATTTAACTGAGGGTATGAAGTCCATGGGACATTTTAAAAGAGCCATGTTAATCCCCTATTGACAATGTTGTAACGTTTCATGTAATTTTGCTGTGTTTGGTATGCTTTGGCATTAATCTTCGTTCCTCAACCCTAGCACAAAGCAGGTGACTGAGGCACAGAAGAGTGGGCCAAGTGCCCAAGCTGAGCCAGCAGGAAAGTGGCTGAGCCAGTTTTAGAAGTCAGATGTTCAAACTCTGTCCAGCGCTTTGGTTCCCTAAGCTCTCACCTGTTTCTTTCAGAATCTGACCGATCTGCCAGTCCCACCAAAGCCAGAAGCCCAGCTGGGGTGGGAGGAAGCTCTCCAGACAGTGATTTATTTGCTCCCCTCTCCCTCCTTGCACCTGGAAAATGTAGTGCACTAAATAGACAGACAAAATCAGCACTTTTATAGACAGGCCTCCATACCAATAGAGATTTCATCCTTTCCTGCTGCTCTAGATTGGGCTGATTGGCAAAGGTGGGTAAATCCCTACCCTTTGTTTAACAAGATGGGAAAATGATGGAAAGCAAGAAACGCCCACAGCCCTCCCAGGTACAAACGCTCAGGCTGCTTCAAGCCATTTCAAGTGGTTTTGTCTCCGGCGATTTGCACTTTCCTGCCTCCCAGCTCTTCCACGCATTCCCATTCCCACTCCCAACTCTGTCTTGCCAAGTTCTTCCACCGCTGTTATTATTTGTGAAGCGTGAGGAGAGTTATGACAAGGGAGGGATGTCATTAAACCACGCCGGGAGGAGATGTCAGCCGCCATGCAAACATCTTCCTGACACTCCACTTTCAAACGATTTCAGAAACTGCACTCAGATGATTTCAGGTTGGGTAGGCCTGTCAGCTTGGATGGACGACACGCGCTGCTTTGGTGCCGGAGACAGCTCCGGAGCCTCTCTGCCGGCTGTTGCGCACACGCACACACAGCCCCGTCCCCACACACACAGCTGCACATCATTATTTTTATGCCACTCCAAGACAGATATCCTTGAATGCCACTGGAAGCGTCAAACTTTCACTGCAAGAGAAAGCTTTAACATTTAGAGGGTTCTTGTGTAATGCAAATGAACCAGAAAGGTAGGAAGGCATCCCAAATGCCACTCAATGCATTTATAAAAAGATAAGGTGACTTTGTCCTACTCTAGCAAATCACTTCATTACCAAGTGTCAGCAAAGAGCCTGGCAGCTCGATTGGTTGATGAAATCACATGACCCAAGTGTTATCTTGCAAAACCACATGAAATTACTAAGCTTGAACAGCAAAGAAGTATAAATATCCCTACAGTTTATTCCCATCAACCAATAAAAGACTATGTATCTCTTTATTACCTTTCATTTTTTTTCTCACATTGTGGGGAAAAAAAGAAATTCCCCATCTAATTTATAATTCAAGGTATTTTGCTATCTAATATATTTATATTATTTTCTTCAATATCTAATTGAAGTGCTTTGTTTATGCATTATTCATTTGATCTTTGTTTTCCATCCTTATTGTTAACTTCCAATGCAATTTTAATGGGCTCATGGTCAGAGATCAGGGTGGCAGACACTTTGATGCTGTGTTAACTCACTGACAAAAGGGCAGGAAGAAAATGTGAGTTAGGAAGAATTTAAAGCCGTCATTTCTCATCCAGATCTGAGATGTGCCATGCTGGTGCGTGCCTAATTTTCTTGGGAGCAGATTCCCTGGCTTTGCTGTGGTAGTCACTTAGGTGTTTGGGTGTCACACTACCAGCAAGCAAGAAGAAGAATGTAATTGCTTGAGCTTCTGCAAAAGTGGGACATTAGCCAGTGCCTGCTGAGGTCTATGGAAATAATGCATTCTGCTGCTCTTCAGCCTTTCAATGCCTCTGCTGAATTGCTCACTCAAGTAAACAGAGGTGAAGGTGATGGATGGGGAATGTTAGACAGGAAAATGGGTTGGTGTTCAAGACTTTCTAGTACCTAGGGTGGTGCTGCACAACCAGGAGCGCGCACTAGACTCAAGCAACACACTGCTCTGTAGGCTGTGATTCAACCGTTGGACAGCACAGTCTGCCTTGTGTCCGACCAGGTACCAGGTATGGCCTTTTAATTCAAGGCGTTGGAGTTTCAGATGGGTCTCCACCTCTTGAACATCTCCTGGGACAGATTTGGTTATTCAGTCATTCATTGAGCTCACAGTTAAGCTATCTTCCACAAGAAAAATTCAGCAGTTCTCTTTTAGCTAAAATATTGCAGCCCAGCCCCACTGAGATATGAAAGATTCAGGTTCATTTCTCACTCCAGACAAAAGCCTACTTTCATTATAACTCTTTTTTTCTCAGCTGATCTCAATAAAGACATTTTGCAGTAGACAAAGAGTTAATAACAGTGTAGGAAATATAATTCAGCTTAGGAAAATAACTTATGGATATTCTTGGCATTTATGGATATTAGCACAGCTGTAGCACTGTCTCACCCCTGAACAAATATTCTTGGCTGAGACACTGGCTCTCACAGCCCAGTAAAGGGCTTCTGTGGGAAGGAGTGCACGCAGCAAACAATGCTAACCTGAGTTTACAACCGCTGCCCACTGAAAGTTGGCATGGACAGGTAGTGGAAGTATTAAGTGATAGAAGACATAGAGCATTGAAAGTGACAGGCAGCAGATGTAAATAGAGGTAATTTTGTGCAATAACCCACCAAATTCCATTTTAATGAACTTAGCTCTCCAGTCTCCACAAGACGAGACATTACTAGACAAGAGAGAGTGAGAGGGAGGTCCAAAAATAGTGTCAGGAAGACAGAGGCTGCTAAAAATTTGCAGCAGCAATCCCGCAGAGCGCAGACTCCTGGGAGAAAATCCACCAGCCAGCTTCAGTTTGCACCCACAACAGGAATGGCAGTGACACCAAGGATGCCTAAGAAGAATCTGTTCTTACAGGATGATGGAAGGAAAGACATGAGGAGTATATTATACATTGCACATTCAAACAAGAAACCTGGTAGTGGATGGTGGAAATAAGGGAGATTTGTGAGACCAATGTTTGTTGGACCAGTGTGCCTTTTACTTCCTTCTTTCCTTTGTTTCTCACATTTATTCCTCTTGAGTGAACTCATGGAACAGGAACAGATGCCATCAGGATTGAAAACAGCATTTTCAGTAGCTTGAAACTAGTGCTTGAATGGAGGATGTCAGCATTTCCTCTGAATTGTACAAATCAGTGGCATTGTAACAGGGCCATTGTTTATAGATTTTTTTTTTTTTATTAGAGATTCTTAAGGTCAGTTACTGACAAATGTTTTTCAGAAATATTGGGGACCATTTTAGGACTTCTCTCTCATCTAATGATACATCATTTTCAAAATCTGGAAATTAAATCTGCCAGGTGTTCTGGATTTTCATGCTGAAATAAATCTCCTTGTTTTCTGGAGCAGAAATTCCTGACTTTGATTCCTTTTCCCTCATGTTTGACTGACAACCATTGACACACAGTTTTGAATGAAGAGTTGCTGTCTATCTGAACTCAATGGCCTCAGACTTTGCCCTAGATGATTCATGTTAGTCAAATGATCAGAAATCTATAAATCTCAGAACAGAAAAGTGCAGAAATGGCATCTTCATTATTCTTCTGGTTCTTTTTTCTTATCAAGGATATAAGAGTCAGTTTTTCATATGTAGTTGCTGTTTCAGATCCAACATTCCCATCCTCAAAGTTTGAAATTCCTTCACGTTAATCTTTGCCTGTGGTTAGAAGAGATGACCATCTCTGTTAGAAAATATTTTTGTACAAAATGCATCAAATGCAAATAAAATATCCTCATACAAGCTCTTGCTACCTACTTTAGAACCATTCTGGCAAGTTTATTTCTGAACACAGGAAAGAAGCATAGTATAGCTGATGAGCTTACCATGGGGGAAAAGGGAGACAAAATGAAAACATCAGTGAAAATATTACCCTTGCCGGTAGAAAATGTAATTTTAACACATCTCCTATCTGTTTTAAAATCAACTCCTTTAATAAGACCACATTCTTCTAAAACCTAGACAGCACTGGAAACTAAATTGCCTATCTCAAAGTAGTTTTGATGGGGAATTTTCAACCTGCTCCCAAACAGCAAGTGTGGCGAGACAGCTGTCCCAGTCAAGCCCCTGGTTGTGCTTGGTCATTCTTAAAAGCTATTAATGGCAATGCAAAACAGTCCTATGCTTGACTGTGTAAAAGTGCAAAAATCACCAGAGGCTTCATGTGTGAAAAGAAAAGGGATTTCTCCTCCCTTTCCCCATGGATCTGGTCCTTTCTCAGTGTTCAAAAGAATTTGAGTGCATGGTGGGGAAATATCTTTCTAGCATGAGAGGAGTAAAGGGGGGAACAAAAAGAGACAGAAAAGGAAAAGAAAATTCTACTTGATTAGCTTCTTAGCATCAGTTGGATGTGACAACTCTTTGAATATGGATGAAGTCTACAAGAGGGATCATCTGCCAGCAGTAGTTGTTACCAAGGAAGTAAGTGATGCTGGAGGTCAGAGGGCACCTGTCTCGCCAGCTAATGAAAGAATTGTGGGAGACAGAGCTTTTCTAGCTGATTAGTATAAGGGCTGTAATTCCTGTCCTTCCCACCCCCACACCTTCTCTGCTCTCTCTTTTAAAATGATATCAAGGCTATTGTTCTCGTTGTAAGTGGAATGCAAAAAAGATCATCCTAGGAAGAGCTTTGACTCTCTTACGTGATATTTTGGCCAAAAGATTTTGCCAATATCAACATCCCACACAGATTCTGGGAGGGAAAAGTAACTCTTTTCTTTAATCTCTGCCAGACCCTTTTTCCCAGTCATGCTGGGAACTCAAAGTCATCCTGGATTTTCAAAGGGGAGAAATGCAGTTGTTGGAAGCAACTGATTAAACAGGAATGTATATATGGAGGTGGGAGTGCTAGAAGAAATAACTCAAGAATGCTTTATCTGTAAGGGCAACAAAGAAAAAAAGATTTTTGATAATCACAGGCTATTGCTTCAACCCACTTTTCTCACCCAATTTACTGCAGAGATAACCTAAATAATGACATAATTTTAGGTGTCCTGAGAACTCTATCATCACCCTTCCAAAAATCCCACAGTACAAACAGACCTTTGAGCAGAACCATGTACACAGACCAAACTGGCAATTTGAGGATAAAGTATCTGCAAGTATGATTTGAAAGCAGATTTAGGCATGCAGCATTGTACACTAACCAGTGCATTTCAAACACAGGGAAGCAGAACATATAAAGAAAAAGGTGCAGAAAAGAAAATAGGCCCAGGACTTTTGGGGATCACTCTATGTTTTCCAAGGCAAGGCATAAACCAGAGCCTTCTCGTTTCCAGGCTCAAGGTCCCTCTGGTTATCTCAATCTCTGTCACTCTCTGGCTCAGACTTTCCCTTACCTGAAAATTTGTTACTGAAGCTCATCCTTTCATGGCATAAATCAGTAAGTTTCAGGACAGCTTTGGTGATTTTCAGGAGCAAATTATTTGGCCCATGCATTTCACAGACAGACCAAAGATCTTGCTTGACCTCTCTAAAGCAATGCTGGTCTGATCCTCTTATTTATTTACCAAGTAGATGCCAGTCAGTGAATTTAAGATGTTGTCAGAGGGTATGAATCTACACACAGGTCTTCCTCAGCCAGGATCAGGTTTCACAGAGTTTAATTAATGCTGAGGATAAGACATTTTCCACTCACAGAGGAAAGAGAGAGGGAGTCTGGAACTTCTTCATTGTTGAGCTATCACTCAAAAACTTTGCTTCACCATCAATCGATACCATGCAATTGGGAAAAGATGGATATAGCGAGGCAGCAACTCCCATGATAACACCCAAACATGGATAGTTATACGAGGCTGCAGTGAAAGACACATCTATACCAAGGCACTGTGATTGAAGTGTCCTCCTGCAGATCACCGTGAAAAGTAAAGAGAAATGCCTAAAAACCCCTTGCCCTAACCAAGGTCCTTCAAAATTTTCACTGCTGCTCTGTTAAAGTGGATATAAATTACTTTTCAGGTGTAATATCTTATTGGCTCACACTTCCAAAGGTATTTGCTAGCAGAATTTACGAACACAATTTATACTCCATTGGTGTGAAAGTCTTAATTTGGCACCTGATGAAAACAAAAGCTGGGTCATGATTATAGATTGCATTATTAAGTGGAATTTATCTTTTGTGTATGTACATATACACATACATATACATGTAGTTTACCTCTTTTATGTATATATATCTAGTTTACCTCTTTTGAGCATGTTTTCTTATGTAAGTGTAGGTGGTAGGAAGAAGAGAAGCTGTTTATATCTCACTTCTCATTTTTCTATGCATTTTCAAGTTTTGATAATATTAAAAGAATGAAGATGAGTTCAGCAGAGATGGGACACAGATAATAGCATTTCCTCTACGGAGTGAGTATCTGCAATTGCAAATAAATTGTGCACTATTGTGCACATTTGGTGCCTCTGCCCATAGGCATTCAATCTGAAATTAGAAGTATTTACTTTCATGTGCTGTTGCACAGCCAGCTTTAGGGAAACCATGGCCCTGTTAGGTTCTGCATAATCCTGTTAGCATCCTGAACAGCTTTAAGGAACAAACTCACTTTTAAACTAGTTGGTCAGGTTTAATGTTCCCTAAATTTACCCACTTCTAAGTCATCTAATTAAAATGCAGATCCTTCCAAGGATCCTCCCCAGTCAGTCAAGACTTGCAATATAGAAAATGGAGAGAAAAGTGCTTTTTTAGGGGAAGTGTGATTTGGCTGAAAGCAGATTACTGTATTATGAGGAGAGTTGTGCCCTCCACTTTGCAAAGCAGATCCTTGTTAACTACGGAAGAAAGACAAGGATGATTATCTCAAATAGAGGCAAGTCTTGTAGTAAACACTGAAATTTCTCCAAATGTATCCTACCCTTTCAAAAGCAATTAGTCTGCATATTATTGAAGTTAATATTTCGTTTTCTTTTCAGACATAGTGAAAATGCTATTCCAGATTGCAAGTGAGGAAGGATTTTGGACAAATACTTTATTCACTGTGGAAAAAAAATAGTTAAGCACTGAACAGAAATATATGCATGCTCCTATCAAATAATAAGATACCACAATCCGTTTACTTGATTGAAAATGTGAAAAAAATTGCTGATGAGGTATTTTTTTAAACAAAGCTATTTCTTTTCCTTTTTCTCAATTTCCTTTATTAATCTGCTTGCTTTTAATGAAAAGGGAACAAAACATAACAAAATGAAAAGTTGTTACATTTTGGGCCAGGAGAGACACTCTTGTAACAAAACTGGAAACATATTTTTTACATTATTTTGTTGATGTGCATTTTGGACAATGAAGTAAACAGTATTCAGACACATCTCAGTCCACATGTATGACTGCCAGCACCTACCCACAGACCTGGGGAAGAGCTGCCCAGGGCAGCCTTTAAGGATAGTGAAGGTCAAGGGTGTGTGGGGTCTGGAAAATCAGCATCAAACAGATACAATAGATATTATATTTAGATTGGATATTAGGAAAAATGTCTTCATGGAAAGAGTGATCAGGCATTGGAAAAACCAGCCCAGGGCAGTGGTATAATACTATCCTTGGAAGTGTTCAAAAGGTGTGTGGATGTGGCCCTTGGGGGACACGGCTTGGTGGTGCTGGGCTAACATTTAGGCTGGATGATTTGAGAGGTCTTTTCCAACCTAAATGATTCTATGATCCTATACGGATCCTACGTTCATTTATACAGATATAAATGAAAGGAAAAGTCTCTCCCTGGGCAGTTGTAGCTATCAGTTTTCTTCCCCACAGGAAGATGCAGTTTGCCACAGCAGATGGGACCAGTGATCCATCCTGTCAGGTACAGTGCCTCCAGCAGTGGCCTGTGCCTGGTGCATGTGAAGCCCTCCTTCCTGGCAGCACCTGGCCACATGCACGGTGCTGGACAGAAAGGACAAATTCCTCCTCAGGCCCTGCAGTGCTGACCTGGTGTACCACTGACACATGCAAAGACAAATGCTCTATCCAAATCTTGGGCTGCTGCAGGTCACCTTTGCACCTGAAGAGTCAAGACAGACCCCTGGGCTACGTCTGGGCACAGCACATGCATTAATCAGGGAGTTCCAGGAACAAAAGGCATCTGTGGGGACTGAAATGTGGCCTGCAGGACAGGCCTGCAGCAGAGGACAGCCCAGGCCCAGGACATCTCCCTCCACCATGGCCTGACCGTCATTCACAGGGGGAGAGCTTGACACGGAGGATGAGCCCAACCTTGATTTAGATCGTCTAAGGCACTATCTCTCTGCTTTTAAATTTAGGACAATTGACATACCTGGGTACTGCCAGTTGTTTTCAGCAAATTAAACCCCCCCTCCATGCACTTACCTGATTCTGAAGAGAAAAAGTCCAGGGACCCCTGTATATATCATTTATGGGAGAGGGAAAGGAGATGGACCACGTGCTCAGTCCTGCCCAGACCCTCAGAACCAGTACCAGGCCCAGCTGTGGCAGGCTGGGACCACACGTTTGTGTTGGATATTCATTATGAAAGCCTTGTTAGGAACCCCTTAATCTTGTGGGGAATGAAAACAGCTGGGGGAGGATTTGAAGAAGAGAGAATCTCCTGAGCTGGAAGAGACCCACAAGGATCAGGGAGTCCACCTTCTGTCCCTGCACAGGACAGAGGAAGGAGATTGGAGATTCAGATCTGCTAGGTGAGGAAGAAGGATGAATATTTTAGGAAATGCTTTCTTGGTCATTTTATCAGAGACTTAAATCAGTAGGGTTTTCTGAAAAAAAAAAACATTTAAAAGGTATTAAAAAAGAAAAAAATGGAAAGCTTGCCATTCAGCAGTTCAGCTCCAGATCTCCATAACACTTTCAAATGAAGGCATTACCACAGAGCACATTTTATTCCCAGAGACACTCTTGAGCTTGAGCAGAGGGGATTTGCATCTGTAAAAAGGACGGAGAGAAGGAGACGGGAAGGCTTAGCCTTTGTATCCTGCACCAGAGCTGGAGGAGGGGAAGGCCCAAAGACGGAGGTGTTTGACCCTCACCTGCTTTGCAAAGAGATTGGAGACAAAAACATTTTACTCCAACAGGCCCACCTCCTTTTTGTTCCCCTAACTCCAGCAGAGAAATCAGAGCTGCAATCTCCTGTTGTCAGGGGCTAATACATAAATAAATAAAGGTCCAGATAAGATAACAACAGCCACAACAACAACAAAACATGTAGCAGCATCAGGGGCAGGAAGGATCAGCATCTGCTTTAATTAAAAATCTGCCTTCATTGATTTTTTTTTAAAGGAACACATTTGTTGGGATATGAAGAAAAGGCTTCCACTCCATCTTAGTTCAATGAGTGGTGTACATCCGCTGTTAGCTACAAATAAGCCTTTGATCATTTTACTGCTGTCTGTAAAAAAATAATTTTCCTGTGTATTTTCCTTTTTTTTTCCCTTTAAATTGGGAGCTTAAAGAGAGGAGGGGCAATATACAGATCTACTTGGGAAACCTCGAATTAGGGTGGAGGAGAGAGCAAAGAGAGAAGAAATGAGAATAAATACACAAAGCAGTATCTAGCAAGGAGGGATCAGATTGCCAGAGCCCAGGGGCTGAAACAACTAATTGTACCAGCCTCAGCTCACAAAACCCAAAATACTGTGCCTGCTGCTCCAAGCTGCCTGCTCCCCTCTCCAAACACAACAATTAGAAGCCTGTTGGTGTATTAAAATTGAAGGAAAACATGCATTTGGGCCCAAATTTAACTGGAGTGCCTCCTTGTGCTCACCCTCAGAGGAAAACTGAGGGATGAGGGAGAAGGCATGTGGGATATGCTGGTCCATGTGGAGGTGGGACATGGAGGACAGAGTTTTCATTGCCAGAGAGGGCACTTAGCAGTGCAGAGCCAAACATGTAAAGGTGGAGGTGGGCGGCAGAGAGCTGCGGTCCTTCCCAGGGAGAGAGCCTTGGTGGATGCAGTGTGGGTCCCACCTCTGCTGCCAACTTGAGCAGTATTTGTATGGAAATCACTCATGTTTCCCACTGTAAAATGAGCTTAAGACCACTTTGCCTGCCTCCCAGGGCTTCCTGAGGGTAAGCAGATTAAAGGTTTGGAAGCGTGTGGGCGCCACAGCAGTGGAGAGCAGAGGCCAGTGCGGCACAGCCAGGGCTCGAGGGGATGCAGAGTCAATTGCAGCCACCAGGATAGGGTCCTGCTGCCTTTCTGTGTCACACAAGTGTGAGAAACCATTGCAGGTGATGGCACTAAGACAAAGTAGGCTCATTACCTGGTCAACAAGGGATTTTAATGCAGCTTCTATCCACCTCCCTCCTCTTGCCCCAGCAACAGCAGCGGGCTTAGCACGATAGGGCTCTCCGCTGCTTTGTGCAAATTCCCTCTCCATCCTCCTGACAGCATCAGTGACCTATGCTAGGGCTGGACATGCTCCCTTATGTTAAGGGAGAGCGGGAAAAAAAAATCAGGTTTTCCTAAAGCGCTGAGGAGTCTGGAGCTGGCCTTGGTGGGAAGGCAAATGGATCAGTCAGGAGGCAGGAGGGGACCAAAGTGGGGCTTCTCTGTGGTGGCACAAACTGCTCCAAGATCCCAGTGAGTAGATGTGTCCCTTTTGGCTGGGGGTGTCTTTTTGCACAGTCTCTGAGAGGTATTTTTCCATGGTTGTGCATCGTCACAACCATCAGCTCATGATTTCCCAAGGGTTTGGGAGGTGCATGGAGTAGGACATGGTGTGTCACCACACAGTTGCAACTTCCTACCTTTAATCTGTGTGCCTCAGAGCTCAGTTTCTTCTAGCAGTTCCCTCCGAGGAGAGGAGCAGGGAGGTTTTTATGTCCCCAGGGGCACTGTGGCATGGGACATATATCACAGGGTCAGAGCACTGGATCTTGCTCCTCTCTGGCCTCACCTCTGCACATCCCATTCATAGGCAGCAGTGACAGCGTGAGAGGGTCCCTGCATGTGCATGTGTACCCACTGCATTAATACATATGTATGTGTATTTTTACATATCAGTTCTATAGGGCTCAGCAACATCAAAAGGAACCTGGATAATCAGAGCAGAAGATATAAAAGATCAAACAGAATATCTTTTAAACAGATCTGAGAAGCTTAATTTTCATCCAATGTTACTGCAGGAGCTTTTCCTTCTTTTTTTTTCTCCCTCTCTCTATTTTTTTTCCCACTTCCATGAGTTTCTTTGATCTGTTTTGATGTCTTTTTCAGCTCCTCTTTCAAAAAAACTCTTTTAAAACCTTTTTTTTTTTTTTCTTTTCCTTTCCCCGAAAGTCATGGAGGCTTCTAAGAGTAAGAAACTAGCTACATGCAGCATCTCCCCACACACTTTCCTCCCCACAATGCACATGCACTCCACAGTCCCTGTTCTGCTCAGAAACCTCTGACTCCAGGGCAGAGGGATGAAATTAAAACTGCACTGAGAAAAATGTTATTTCCTTCATGTCAAGGGTTTTCAACTCGGTCACTTTTGAGTCTTGTTCAGGGTTTGAATTGGACTACATTTGTGGCAAAAGCTGTTCCCTCAGTTGTATATCTAGCAAAAGGCCAACTTCACAGAGAGAAACCCAGCAGGCTTCACTTCAGACCTGTGCTATCAGTTCACATTGACAAGGATGTGAGTGTAGGGTCAGGTCACCTGAGTTTTCCCTTTGATTTCATTGAGACCTGGGCAAAGTTACTTAACTTTTCAGCCTAGCTACTGAAGAAATTACTAAATTCTGAAAATCCGCTATGCCTATAGGCAACCACAAAAAAATAAATTTCACCTATGGATGAAAGCCACTGGAGAGGAAATGCTCTCTTCACATCTCTATGGCACATTTTTCACTCTGGTTAAAGGCACACCAGAACATCTCCTCTTAGCTCTCCCAGGTGGTTTGAGGTCTGGTGTCCCTTCAGAATCCTGCAGTACCAAGCTCCCACACACATCATTGCCCTGTGCCACACTCAGATGTACCACCTCAACCTTGACACCCTGGCATTGCATCCCAGCAGTTCTCCACAGGTCACCTGGCCACATGTGGGGCAGCTGACAGTCTCCATATGCTCCCACAAGCCTCAACTCTCCCAGGTGCCTATCCCATTCCAGCTTTTCCTCCTCTTTCTGTAGCAGACACATTTTCAAAAAAGCCCTTCTCCAGTGAAAGGAGCACTCACCAGCACTTCAGAGCAGGCTCTCCACAGCAGGGACCAAGAACAGGCAAGAGCTAAACAATATCAGTTGAGTGAAGTCAGGTGAATATATGTGGCAGGGCACTGCAGGGGATGGCTGTCTGCTGGGCATAGGGCAGATAAAGCCAAAACTCTTTTTACACTAGCCTTAAGCAGGCTGCAAGCAACTTCTCAGGATGCCAAGGCTCACATTCCTGCATTAAGGCTCTCCCTCCCTCAACAGCTAGTGCCAGAGCAGTAGGAATGCTGGTCCTGTTCTTCTAATTAATATGATTTCGATCTCTCAGAGTGTCCTCAGAGCCCAGATAAAATGTAGAAAGTGTAAATACTGTACAGAGACACACAGACTTACAAGACTGTCTCGCCTTTTAAGCCGAGTTAGCCTTTCTTGCAGCAAGCAGATGAGCTCAGAGGAATGGGAAAAAAAAAGCCTGAACTATTACAGCAGAAGTTTTGTGTGAAACCAAAACTGCCCTGCAGATTGGAAATCTATTTTCAGTCATTCCAGTTCTTTCCAAAATACTAATAATAATAATTGAAGTTCTGAGGCTTTTCAAGTAATTTTTATCCACCAGCCTCCTCTGAAGTACAAAGCCAGCTCATGCCTGTCAGGCCAGCTGGGCTGAGCTCAATCCGAGACACAGGGTGCCAGAAATTTAATCCTGAATTTCCCAAATCTAATCGAAATGGCACAAGCCATGATTAATAATTCACTACTTTATTACTGATACGATGCCTCGGACTATCACAGCGTCTGAATAATTGATTTGCCAAGAGGGGCGACATGTCCTTTCCTAAAGCAGGGAAAGTTTGACCAAAGAGTTGCTGTGTAAAGCTGGCTAAATGTTTTTAAATAGTTTGAGACTAGATCTCTGACATTCACTTGGTGTCTAAGGACAAGCTGGGAAGGATGCAGACGGGAAGTTTTATACCATCCTCCACAGTACAGAGGAGTCTGTACACTGTCTAGAAGCAAAGGGAAAGAAAGGTGAGAAAAGACTGGAAGAGAAGGAAATTAAGTTACCAGAAGACACAATCCTTATCCTACAAACTACATAGTATGAACATTAGCTGCCTTTAGATTTGATTCACTAGGTCTGTGTCCCCTTTCTCCCACATTGACCCCTGTTTTGACTAATGATGGTTCAGATCCATTGAGTACAAAGGATGGTGAAGAACTGAGCAAATTTGGTGTAACACAGCTAGACTTTGTATTTTCTCATCCTGGAAGGCTGACAAAAATCTGGATGACAGTCCTACTGTGCCTTAGGATTAGAGGCAAATTTGGGCTAGAAATGGTGTTTCAAAGTTCTGCAGAACTGACAGACCTGTATCTGGGCCTTGAAAACCCCTAGAGCCAGTACTTCAGTTTGAACAGTGAGCAAAATTTTCTTGTCCCATCAAAACTGGACCTCAATTTTCCCATTTGTAAAATAGACATATTGAGCTCTGGTGTACTGTTTTCCACATATTCCTGTAGATGGACAAGAACTCGGAGTACTTTAAACCACTGCTATCATCTCAACTGGTGTGGCATGGTGACAATACCATGCAAGTGGAGTTCTGAAGAATCCAAGAGACCTTGGTGAGGGAAAACTGTGGCCCTGCCCTTAAAAAAGTTATGACTTGAACTGTTTATCTCCTGCCATATATGCAAGGTGACAGGTCCACCAGAGAGCAATCCCATCTACACACAGTTTTGTTGAAATTTTCAGAGCAAATTTCAGGGCCCTTTCAGGGAGCAAAATACAACAAAACAAAGCATTTTAACTGCTAGCTGAAAAGGCAGTCCTCTGCCTTTTTTCTTCTCCTCTTTGTTTTAATACAGAATTTTTACTTATAAAACAAGTCACCTACTGAGATAGTAGCAAAGGGGTTAACATAATTGGGGCTGTTTTCTCCCCCTCTCCATTTTGCCTTTGGTAGTTAAATCAAAAGCAAGTGGTACTGCCTTATTACTATCATTGTGCTGAGATATTGCATTAAAGGAGTTTAGGGTTTCAAATTGAATGTCAAATATAATATCACAGTGGAAACTTGAAGTGCACAGCTGAGCTGCTCAGCTCCAGAGGGTTAACACCGCCCGCCCGCCTGCCCAATAGCACTGCGAGCCACTGATCTCCATTTCAGCCCACTGAGCTATCTTCAGATGCTCACCACGACTTGCAGGCAGGAGAAGGGGGCCCTGATGGATGTCAGGCAGCTGCAGATGGAGAGAAAGAGAGTTCAGTGTAACGAATTGATTGCTGGGGAATTGATTGGAGTTCTGTATTGCCTCAGCTGTAGCAGCCGATCATAACTAATCAACCCTTTGTCACTTCAGACTGGAGCAGCGTCATGCATGGACCAGGGATGGGGAGAATGTCTTTCATTTTCCTTGGTAGAAAAGTTCCTTGTTGGAAAAGAACCGTGGCCATTGCCGTATGATTTTTCTACCTCAGTGCTTAGAAGCTGAATAGTTTCAGGTTTGGAGTAATTTTCTAGGGGCATAGACACAATATTGCCAACGCTTTCCTCTAGTTCTAGTTTGGTTTTTTTTTTTCCCACTTTCTTGGTCTGGTTTATCTTTTTTCTGCAGGGAACATTAATGAAGTATGCTTCATGATGGAAAAAATGCATAGTACTACATACAAGCTTAATACTGGAAACATGTTTTTATCCACTTGTTAATGTGAACTAAAGTGTATTAAATCAAATCACTGAGAAAAGCATATTAGACCTATTCACAGTTTGGAGGAATCCATATGTAGCTTGGAGAACAAATTCCCATTGAAGGAAATTTTCATTCAGTGCAATGAGTTGTCACAGTAATGAGTTCTTGGGGTAAATACTTTATTCTGGTACCTTTTCTTAAATACTTGGAGGACTGCCAGTGTTGTTCATCTTTCCAGCCTCACTGGCATCACTGCAGTTATGTCCTACTTACACCAAAACCAGAGCTGTTTAAAAAACTGACCTGACACTGCAGAATTGTCTTTCAAGTGCTGTGAAAATCTTAGACTTAACCTATGCTTTTAGTCTGCTGAAATAATTTGAAAGTGCCCTGGAAATCTTGTTAATAGTCTTTGTGCATGATCAGTTTAAGGATCAAAACTCTCTTCTCATCCTCCTTCTCTCCCTACTTTCCTTATACGCCCTCCTTGAGCTTAGCCCCTGTATGACTAAAAGGTGCCTCCCTTTCTGATTCCCTAAAGGACTGTCTCCTGACATGTCTGGCCCAGTCTCAAACTGGCATCTCAGACTGCCCAGCGGGACTAGTTTACCATTTAGTGTGGGTAGGAGCTCATTAGCTATTTGTCCTGATGGCAGAGACAGGTAATACAGGGCATACCCCACCCACCACTTCATTCCGAAATCATTCCATGAACAAAAACACAAAAATACCACCTCCTGTGCCTGTGGTGTCTTTTGCAGACAGGACAAAGGAGACATCATCTCTCCAAATTCACTGTTCAGCAAAGAAATTATGTGTGTCCATGCAGCTCCCTGCTCTGCAGGGAACTGTGATGTATGCTGGACCATATATGTAACTTCACTCACAGCTTTAGGGCTGGCTTCAAGTCGCCTATGTGTGTCAATGCTTTGCTGGACAGGAATGGATCAAGCCATGCTTCTCTATGGAAGAAGCTTTGCTAATTCCCAAAGAGTACTTTTGTACTTGGCACCATCTTTTGATTACAAAAATGTCTACAAGCAATTATCAAAATAAAGTCCACTCATCATATGAATTGTGGTATATGCACTGTTGACCCATTGCAAATTAAAAGAGAATTTTGTCAATGTAAATGTCTGAAAGAAGTAAACCATCCCCAAACAAGTGGAAATATATAGATAGAGCTATAGACCAAGCCTGCTGAGAGTGAGAACACCTTATGTAGGAAAGTCTTGGATCAACTCCATAAGTTTGATACAGCTTTTTCCCTTTCATTACTCCATCTCCTTGGAGTACAATGAAGATGGTAACTTAGGTTGATGCTGTGTCTTTGTGTTTGTTTACCGTGTTGCATATTGTATTGTAAAAAATTAAAAAGAAAAGAAACCTAAAAACCTGCAGGGTTAAGTTAGAATTTTATAGCCCAGTTGGGAAATAACATGGCAGGAGCAGCAGGCTCATCCTACAGATGCATTATATTTTGTGACAAACTCTGGTGCATACAGAACATCCATCAATCATTGAGATAATTTTCCATCTCATCAATTATGCAAATTAAACCAGAAAAACTATGTTCAAATAACGCTAAGGGCCTGACATAAACCCAGGAAAGCGAGGCAGTTTGGAGCGAAGGTTGAAATCCTACTTTCCCTCTGCCCTGCCCTGCACTGGTTTTTCAGAAGACAGGCTGCACATGACCACCATGGCAAAGCAGTCTTTTTGTTCCTGCCAGGAGCTCCAGTATCAGCAAACCATGCCATGGCTGCTAAGAGGAGCCTGAGGGACAGGGCTTTGGATTCCTTTGGCTGATATTCAATATCTGTTCTTTCCATGGTGAATAAGGCCAGACCCACCTGAGGTGATTTGTGAGGGTGTTCCACGGCCTTTAGCACCATGGCTCTGAATACTGTGATGCTGAAGGACAGGCTACGATCACCCACTGGGTGTGTGAAGTCAGAGGGTGGAGGGAGAAGCCTTGGCTCTCAGTGGCTGAGTTTATCTCCCATCTCCCAAAGAAGTGTCAGCAGGAAGAAACCCCTACTATGGTGGTCCTGCACCTCTCACAGGACTTAATACTACTTTTCTAGTTTTCCTCCAATATGACATGACTTAACGAACAGAGCCACACTGGAGAGAGGAAATGCATTCCTTTTGAAAGAGTGGCATGGGGCTCACACAGGTGGCAGATGCTGCCCACGTGAAGATATTGTCATTGTCCCAGCAGATCTTCCTCAAAGGCAGAGCAGCATAGTGTGAGTTAAATACCGCAGAGCTCAAAGCTCAAAGTGACAAGAATGACAGTGGATAAGACATTTGTTAGCTTTTCAGGGCTTTGGAGCAATCTTGCAATCAAAACTGCTGTCTTCTCATTGATGTCGCGTTGTCACCATGAAGCCTTGAGGAACTGCAAACATCAGTCTGGATAACAAAAAACAACTGCTCAGTCATGGAATAAGGAAGACTCCCCAGTATGCTGATTACTTATTACTATTATTATTGTTGTATACTAATAATAATAACAGTAATAACCACCTGCACAGTGTTGGGCTTCATCTTCTTCTGTTTTGTTTACTTCAAAATCAAGGCAGAGATTCCTTTGACTGAGTATGTGTATCTGCAGGGTATACATCTGTACCAGAGCAAATCTCTCTTGGCTGCCTCTGTTGCCAACAGGGAGTTAGGCAATATGGTCAGTGGAGTTTGATTAAGATTTATTTCTGCTCAAAGTAAGTCACAAGAATTTCATCTTGGAGAGTACTGACTGTATTGATGAGATCTCAGTTTCTGTCAGGGCATCTGGACACTATTTGGAAAATGTCTCAAATATTCACACCTACACTACAAAACTTGCTGTTAGCTGGGATCCATTTCATAATTGTTCCAGGTCTGAAGCACCTAGTTGTAAACACTCCCAGAGTTACCTAACACTACCAAGGGGGCAAGTCAGTGACTGTGGGATCCCTTTGTTTCTGCCGCACCTTGCTCTTGGAACTTTCTTCCAGTTCCAAGAGAACTTACTTCTTTTCATCAACAATAGAGTGATGCCTTCTCAGCTCGTATATAGAGCAGTTTTGCTACAAGAGGAGTCAAATAAAAATGTGCAGAGACATAAATGCCATCCAGTCAAAAAGAAAATATTTGCAGACAGAAGGAAAAAAAAATGTAGTTCCCTTGCCAAAGGACAAAATGCTTTTTAATTCCAAGTGCAAGCATCATAAGACAAAAATCTCATTCAAAAAAAAAAAAAAACAAAAAACCAAAAAAACACTATCTATTTAGCTAGCTAGGCAGCTATCAGAAAACTTGGAAAAAAATACAGACAATCAAAAAGATTACTTTTACCAGTGCACCCACACCACAAAACCTTTTTCACCCTCCAAATTATTACTAGTGAAGCTGTTTGGCAGTTTTTTTCCTCCTGTACCTCTATTTCTGATCACAAAAGCATTGCTTGTACTCCCCGTTGGTTACACTCCACATTTCGTATGCGACCACCAGCTCTTAAATGTAAGTGAAGAACTACACTCCACTGATTTGTGTCAGTGAAGCTGTGTTTGGAAGATAATTGTTCACTGGGTTTATTTATTACAGTCACTCTCACAGGATCTGCATCACAGTATGGTCACAGCATGTCTCTGGAAATAAAGCAAAATGAATTGTATAAATAAATCGGGTACATTAACTCAACATGAGCTTTGCAGGAGCAATATAGTCAATAGAACATACTAGTAAAAGTGACAGGACATTATATATTCAATAATACATGCTAACAAAGGTACCAAGAAGCATTTATTCCATAAAGCCTACAAATATCATGTAGAGACAGAGGAAGTTTGAGTCACATCCAATTAAAATGGCTCGTTTCTGGCAGGTCAGCTGCACTTGACAGATGTCCTCATATACAGCAGCACCTTGCAATGATCTTTGTACCCAGCCCAACTCATCTCTCATTAGCAAGACATTTCATTACCAGTCTGTGGGACCATCCCCTCAGCATTGCTGATTTCTATCTGCCCAGCAGAAACGCTGTCAAAGCCAAGAGCATCCTGTAGGTGACTGTCTAGCCAGAGAGGGAACTTGGCACTCAGTAAAATCCACCTACTCGAGAGGCACCTGAGGCACTTGCAGCCACATTTCCTGAATTCTACTCTCTGCACTCTTCTCTGAGAAGGTAGTTGAACAACTTGTAAGATTTTTTTTTTTTTTTTTACCTATTTTCACTTTTTGTCCCTCCTTCACCTACTCTTTACCTCATGAAAACCTCCTAGCAGGATTCTGATACATGCTTTTTTTTATGGAGAATATCAGCTGAGAGTAGGATCTTCTGTGGTGACTGGAGAGCATGGGAATAAGAATAGGAAAATATTACAATGTTCTGCTTCTCCCACTGGGAAACAATCCCTCTCCTCTATGTAACCCTATCCAGTTATGTAAAGAGTTACCACAGGAATAAAGGGAAACTTCTCAAGCACTTGTCTGTCAAGTAGGGGTACACATTACCTCTGCAGTTACTTATGACTTTACTCAAAAATACAAGCATACTTAGGTAGTTCTTTGCATTTACAGGACTTATTCAAAGAATTCAGTTCTGGGAGAGCTGCCAGTGACCACAGTAGCACCCCCACATTCACCAGAAAATTAAATAAGAAAAGAGCAGATTTGTGCATTGGTTTTGCCAGAATGCTGGAGGGTCCGTGTAGTTTAGCTAGTAGACCATAAAAAGTACTTAGCGATTCTTTCATTCTCTTTCTTCATACTCAGCTTGATTCGCTCAGCCACAGGTTTTAATTAGACAAAAACTTTGCTTTGACTGTTTTCAGCCCATGAAAATTTTGTAGAAGTAGAACAGAAGTGATTATTGACTCAATGAAGGAATGGCTGGTTTTAGACTAAAGGAGCTTTGTGTGTGTGCATATATGTACTAATGTAGCAGACATAACTCAGATGGAAATAACAGCATCAGAAGCATCCTGCTGCAGCTCCAGCCTACCAGGAAAAAGCATAATTTTATGTTATTTTAAAAATATACAAATTACATAGTACATATATTATATATACAGACAATATATGATGTATGTATGGTATGGTTTACCATTGCTGTCTCCCTTTCCTTCCCTGTTCTCATACCTATCATTTCTTTTAAGAAGGGGTTAACACTTGACCCCCAAACTGGTGAGAAAAGATATGATTTCAAGGATTACATTTCCATTGTTACCTAATGTATGACATAGTTAGGTATAGCCCAAGGGAATCTTTATCCCTTCTATAAATGAACAGCTCAGTGAGGCACTCTAAGTGGCTGCCCATGACTGACATTCCCAGTTTGGCATCCCTGTTACCTCCAACACTCTTCCCTCACACATCCACTTTGGCCAAGGCCAGAGGTACCTGCCTTTCAGCACACCAGGGAGAAAGTTGATTTTTGTTTCTATGTCCTCTGAACCAAATGATACCCACACCACCACACACCCCTTTAGCTAATGAAAGCATTCCCAGAGCCACTGCTGCTGGTGAAATCGACCTGTGATTTATGTTCATTAATATCATGAACATTACTGTGAAATTTTTCACCCTGGCACTGTCTTTTTCAAGGAATAAAAAATGAATGACTTCCACCAAAAACTCTTCTGTCACAGCAGCAGGAAAGCCATTTTCTGAAAATGTGGTTACTCTGCCTCAGCTTGGAGCAGAAGTCAATGGGTGCAGCTCTCTAGATTTATAAACATTTCTTAGAATTAATTTATCTGTGAAGTCTAACATCTTCAATGTAGTTGTACCTGTCAGATACAAATGATTCAGCTATGCAAGATGAAATCCCAATATGTCGATATGATCTACTGTAGAAACAGGTTCTTTTTCTTTCCTCTTTTTCCAATATTAGATAACTAAGTCTCCATCCAGACACAAAGAAACAAAAGAAACCACATAATATAACCAATAACATTCAAATGCAATATTTAATAGTAGTCTGGCCAATGCAATGAGAAAACCTTATGAAAGCAATGCTGTTTTTTCAGTATCTCAACTCTGCATGCTTTTCCAGACACCCATAAATGTCCTCATTGTCGTGGTGATGTTCATATCTCTCTGGCCCAAACTGAGATGGGGTCACCCTGGGGTTCCGTCCCTTTGTGACACTTCTCACTTGTTTTGTTGTTTTGGGGGTTTTTTTTTCTTTTTTTTGGGTTTGTTTTGTTTTGTTGGGGTTTTTTTTCACATTACAGCTATGTTAACTGGAGGACTATAGCACATATGATTTGCTCTTACAGAGCTTTTTTATTAATTCACAGCAGCAAAGTTAAGATCTCATATTCCAGTTTGTAGGAAGTAATCTTCAGAAATGAAATTTGCTGAGCGTTCATTTTGTATCCCTCTTATGTCAGATGCAAGAAGGAGATGGAGCACCTTGCATCCACTTCTGTAAGAGCCTAAGATTAGAAGGAAAAGATACTGCTCATATTTCCATTTCATTTTCATTTGGTCCAGGCTTCGAGGTCAGTTTGTCTTCTATCATTCCATAAACACATCAGCAGTGAACAACACAGCAGTGAAAAGATTTTGAAAAATCTGCCCCCAGATTTCAGCATCTCCGTGGTAAATATGTGGCTTATGCAGAACAAAGGTGCAGCTGTGATATTATTCACTGTGTAGATCGTCCTCTTGAGCGCGAAAATAAAAGGAGTGTAGCTGAACACACACCACAGAGAAAGGCATAGCAAAAGTTTTCAAGGAAAGGTATTTATCACTTCAAGCACTAAAGTCACAACAACTTTATATCAATGAGAGGGGGCAAATTGAAATTGTGGCATTCTTCTTATTGAGCACCAAATAAATTGCAATTAAGAGAAGACTGAAAATGAAGAAAATCTTAGACAGTGTGACAACTGTGAGATTCTCTTTTGATGGTGGAATTATGGTCCTTCCAGTGAAGTGGCAGAGGATCTTCTGATTATGTTGCCTAATTTGAAATTGCATCGGACAAAGTAGCTAATTTCTAGTAACAACAAGCTGTGCTGAAACTAAGGTGAGGGAAGTTATTCTAGTGGGCTTTGGGAACAGAAGGAGGGAAGAGTCTACTGTGATGATCAAAGAGTTCTAGTTTGGGCATCACGGTGCAGCAAATTGTTCATTAAAACAGTAACTACTTCTGTCTAATTATTATACTTAAAACATTTCTGAGCACCAACAAGAAAAATTATTGTTAGCAGCATTAGCCTACCTTTGTCCTTCACATTTTTCACCCCAACCACCTAAAGTGAAAAGTGAATTTTGATCATTGTGCCTACATGATCCTTCTACAAATAGCCCTTCTTGCTCAGTCTCAGCCCTAACATAACATAATATAATATCTCATTTCCTGTCTGAGGAAAGTCTGGTGCCACTACCAGCCCAACACTTAACATTCAAATAAGGAGGAAACTGAGGGGAAAAACACATGGCTAGTGGAGTAGAGGTGGTAGTAGTAGGGGTACTAGTAGTAGTAGTAGTAATAATGTAGTAGAAGAAGTAGTAGTAGTAGTAGTAAGAAGAAGAAGAGCAACAACAACAATAACAACTTCCCTAACAGATTATGATTTTAAGATCAAAAAGCACATTATAAACATTCAATCATTAATGTTGCACAGGCTTTGATAAACTGTGTTCTCAAGACTTGAATTCTGGACTGCTTATTACTAACACTATTAATAATACTGTTTTGCATTAGAGCAACAAATAGAGATCTTAATCAGGGCTTGGAGGCCTCTTTCACTACATCTCACAAACATACATCCTTAAAACAATTATTAGTTTCAGACCTACAGCTTTACAGGGTTTGGGTGGGATATATCTCACTTTTCACTGTCTAAAAGCAGGGATCACAACGTTGCAAAATGAGCACAAGTGTCCTAGTTAGCAGCAGACAAGCTGTGTTTCTGCCAGCCACAGCTTACTGGGCTTCTGCAAGGAAATAAGCACGTGGGTTCAGGATATCCAGGGACTGAGATAATACGCTGTTACGGGTCTTTAAGTGTTGTAAATCCTTAAAATGCAGCAGTCTGATTTGTGTGCGTGTACTTGAAATGGTTTGTGTGTCCATCTGCACGCAGAGAGAAACATATATACACATGCATGGATATTTTATAGGAGTCATTCCTATATTGCCATTCCTTAATGGATGCTATTTGCTTCTTTTGAAACCATCCCTGACTAGCATATCAATCCATATTATGTAGGCATTATTGAAACAGGCATAACAAGGAGCAATGACTTGAATCCTAAAAAGGAAACATTTAGCTTAGACATTAGTTAAAAAAAAAATCTTAATGATAAGGCCAATTAGGCACCAGAATGAGGCACAGTGGTGTTTTCAGAGGAGGTTAAAAAAAGGACTTACATCAGGGGTGAGGAAAAAAAATTCTGCCTGTAATAGAAGTGTTTCAGATAGATAGATAGATAGATAGACATATTTGTGTGTCTGCACATGTACATATATAATATAGATATGTAAAATGCACAAACATCATTGTGCACTTTGTACATGTGTTTGCACATATGTACACAGATGTGTATAAATGAATTGAGCCACTGAATATTTGTAAAAGGTGAGCTAAAAAATCAAGTAATGCAGAAGGTTTTATTTTTCTGCTAATCTGGCTGTTCAAGAGCTTTTTAAACCTTAAAAAAAGCAGAGTTTATGGAGTTGGAATGAAATATGTTGAAGGAGCACCTTTACCTCTTGGTTCCCAAGCAATGACTTCTTCAGTGGTTAGTGATATCTGTAAGGCACTCTGAGTCCATAAATACCAACCAGCCCCAGTTTAACCTTTAGTATTGCCCACATCAATGCTGCAAGCCCTGCTTGGTTGTCATCTCTGGTATTTGATTCGCCAGCCCAGTTCCCCTTTGTGCTTGCTCTCTTCAAAAATGGGGTTTTGTTCTGTTCTCTTCTTTCTTTCTTCTGTCTGGCATAGAGGAAATTACAGACAGAGTCTCCAGTTTAGGAGTACTCACTGGATGCAAAGGTAAGGAACAGTGATGAAGGACACCACTCTTACCTGACTATACAGCAAAAAGCAACTTTCCTATAGATTTTGTGTATCTGTGAAGATCACCACCCATTGGGCCCAAGCTTTGTTTTGGTCTTTAGGAAACAATCTTGGCCTCCTTAGTGATCAAGATGGGTAAAAAAAGTGTTGTGAGGTGTGAAGGAAGTGCTTTTGTCCACTGCTTCAGCACAACCTCCATCTGAAAATACCCAAATGGAACTTACTGGTATTCATTCTGCCTCCAGCTCAGCTTCAAGGCTCAGGTTATTGAGCAAATCTTCCCTGGCCTAGCCAAGAGTAAATCCTGTGGATTTCCAAGGAATAGTACATAAGGCTAGTAACAAAAAGCAAAAAGTCCTGTGCCCCAGGCCACAGAAATTTGTGTCAGAGTCAGAGCTAATTCCAAACTTTCCAAATTCCAAATATTGCCATACTTGCTGGGAAACATATGTAATGCTACAGGAAAGGACCATGCTGTTTGATTGTGACCAATACTGACTGTGTCTAAAAATCACAGACTGTGATAGCATAGGGGGAAGGAGGAAGAAAATCGTGCTCACTCTCAATCAATCCTTTTCCCTGAAAATGAGATGGACTATGTAGATGTTCATGGCATTCCTAGACATCTCTCCCAAACAGCCGTCACTTCCATGCCAGGAGAATCTGATACCCAGCACTACTTCACTCTGATTTTCTTAGAAAAGGAGAACAAAAAAAAAAAATCTGGATGGCAGCCTCTGGCACCCAACTCTTCATATTTCTCTCACTTACTCTTCCCATCTCTCTTCATTTCTTTTGGACTGTAAGTTTCATTCCAGCTGGAAAGGACCAAAATATATCTGTTGGATATGCACAGGAAAAGCCACCATTGTGGAAGAAAAAGACATGTAGAAATAAAGGCACACCTTTGGGCTCTGCCAAGCTAAACACTGGGGCTGTTTTTGTGTGTGTGCATGCAAAGAGAACAAGCACAAATACCAGCACGTGTCCACAGGAGCCATTTCATTCTCCCAAGCAGAAACAAACAGGCACCAAATTTCCCTTCCCTGTTTTGGGGGAGGCTGAGAACACCCAGCCCCAGCACACTGGTGTCCTCTGCCAGCATATTTGATGAGCAGTAAGAGAGTGTCTGCTCTACACCATTTTCCAGCAGTTTACCCATACCCTGAGCTTCCCTACACTGAGGGAGCCTGAGAAGCTGGGAGATCCTTGTATCCTTAACTGTTACATTTGTCTAAATAACTGGAAATGTGTTGGGAAATATTCTTTTAGAGACTATAAAAGTGCCTATGAAAGATACATTCTTCCTTGCAGAGTTTGTTCGGGCTGGTGTAGATCCAGCCCAGCTATCCCAAAATCAGCAGTGGTACTTCAGATTTGCACGTCAGCAGCACATGGTCCTGTCAGGGGAAATGAAATTTGAATGGTGTATGGGTGGTGCAGGAAGCCCATACAAAGGATGGATTTGGTCAGATCGACAGGTTTGTCTGTGACTGCTTACCTCTAATACCGGGACAACAAATTTATTTCAGAGGGAATCTGTCGGATTTATTTCATCACCACATTTTTTGCAATTCCCTGACAGGAGCTGGACAGTTCTATGTATTTATGAGTAAAGGTGAGGGAGATAAGTGACTTTGGAGCAGTATAAAAGCTGGGAGAAGAGGTTTGATACAGCTTTGCATGGTGAGACCAGTGTATGGTTGCCTCCTACAAACAATATTTCTGCCCAGCTTGCAAGACATGACCTCTGCTGCAGCCATTCTCTATCTCACAGGAGACCAGCTTTGGCAATGTACTTCTGTTTTTCTTTCTCTAAAAATCACATAGTGAAAAACCCACATGAAACCACGGTGAAGGCTGCAAAATTGCCCAGTGCTTCACTATGCAGGCAGTGGTTCACCTCACAGCTTTCTTTTCAGCACAAAGTGAGACTTCTCAGTCACCTAAATATGAAATGCCCAAAAAGATTTTTTTTTCTCCCCCTCCCCACCGATTTGGGTTTCTGTGGACCCAAAAGAGAAATGCTTCTCTCTGACTGAGCTTTGCACTAATTAATTGCACCCCACTGTCCAACAGAGTAGTCCTTCAGGTGCAAACCTGTTTTCCATAAGGGAGATTAATAGGCAAACCCTGCTTCAGTCGGGCTCTTTACTCTAGCTTCCTTTCCTTCTGTCTTTAATGTTATTTTCTGTAATAGATGTTTTGAATTATTTGGGAACTTGGTAAATTAGATTAATTTCTAGTGTCATTTAAAATAACTAAATAAATGCACTGAGCACTGCTTAAGAAGGACCATATCTTCCCAATCTCTGACCCAGATAAAGTCTGTGAAACTTAGCTGAACTGATGTCTTAATGACAGAGCTGGGGTTTCTAGATACAGATTTTTTCAAATAGTGATTATGAAATCCTATATTTGCCTAGTCCTTTCCACTCCAGTATTCCCTATAGCACATCCCAAGTGTCTCGTCAACCCCCAAAGCACAGATTTTTTATTCCTATTCAGTTAAATCTTTCTTCTCTGCCATTAGCTTTTGCTTGAGTTAAGACTTCAAGCCATGTTCCTATGTACATTCTAGTTTTGCTTTATGTGGTACTCAGAGGCAATTTCCTGTGGGATGTAATACATCAGCTGCTCCAGCAAGGGAAAGTCACATATCTGCCCAGGGGTCTGCTCTCCAGCTGCTATAAGTCAATGGAGATGCTCCACTGGGCAGAAGAGGAATCCCTTAAACATTATGCTAGAAACAAGGCAGGGATGCCTTTACAGCCTGCATAGTAAGGGCTTTTTGTGTCACTTTTTTTCTCCTGGCCAACAAGCCACCTGCCTAGCAGACCTGCCAAAAGGCCTGAGGGGGATTTATGTAATTCAATTTGGACAGTATCTTCCACCTTGGCTTGAGTTGGTAGGAAAACTTTCACAGTTTTGATTAATTTTTTCCTCTCCCAAAAGCTTGTCTTCCAATTAGGCATTGAAGAAATATTCTTGCAGAAGTTCTTGAAATGGCAAGCTTGTCTTGTTTTTTGATCATCCTGCTCACAGCCTGAGAAACAGTGTCAGTATTTCCCTCTCCCTCATCCAGCTTAAGACCCTTTGTTTAAGGGCAAGTGTCCTCCAAGGAGAGAATGCAAAGCCCAGGAAGACTGATGAGCAGCACTCAGCTGTTTGCAGAGCAGTGCCAGGCATCAATAGGCTCTGCAAGGGGGAACAGGCAAGAACAGGGCCAAAAGACACCTGTTCCCTATCTGTCTCCAATGTCTCACACCTCTCCCTCCTGCTTTCACTCATCTCTCACTAAAACCCCTTTTTTAACACAAATTAATTGCTGCTGCAGAAACCACTGATAGAGACAGTTAGTTGACCCCAGGGTGCAAATCAGCTTCACTGGGGTGGAAAGGGAATGAAAAAATAAAAGCCTCAAAAGGGTGATCTTACAAAGTGCATTTTAGCAAGTCCCCAGGACAGCTGCTTTTTTGGCGCATTCCTGTCACACTCAGGGCCTGCTCCAAATTGGAAAGAAGGGCAGGCTGTACTTTATCCACATCTGCACAGGGAACTGGCAAGGATGTGACACCATGGGTGGAAGAACAAAATTAAATTCAGTTTCTTGTCTTCCTCTGGCTATCCTCACTCTCAAAGAAAAGGAAACCCTCTGACAGGTCCAATAGAAAAGCATCCCCACATCTTTTTCCAGGTGTTAGGAGGGGCATCCTCTGCTGGAAATATCCCCCCTAAAGGCCCTGTCTGTTGGCCAAATAAAAAATGTCACTTTCTCTGTCCTACCACTGGTTTCTTAAGGGCCAATACAGCTACAAACACTTCCTACTGTCATGTCACCTCAAATTGTCACCCTTCTCATCTCAGAAATGCAAATCACTGCAAACCCAAGTGCTGACCTGTCATTCCCCTGATATACTGGGGAGCAAATGATATGGACATCTGCATTCTTGTCTGCTGCCTCCTCTGCCACAGTTTCCTGCAGAGGAAAAAAACCCCATAGATCTCTTGTTTATAGCCCTCCTTATAGCCCTCCTTTCATCCTGCAGCTTGGATTAATCTGGAGCCTCTCAGAAGATCTGTGGTTACTAACTGAACTGAGCAAACTTTAGAGGGAATAAAAAGGGATTTCAGGAATGTCTCCACACCTTAACTGAAACAAAGCTCACCTCTCCCACTGTACCTTGGATCTTGGGTTTTGATGTAGCTTTGCCCAGACAACCAAGCAGTTTAGTCTCAGATTCAACATTTGAGCATTTTTTGGGGTATGAGAAACCAGTAGAGGAACTTAAATACACAGAAAGATAGACCCTTGTGTGAATAAAACTAGCTTACAGCTAATGGAATAATACTTCTGAATGCCTGTGCTTCCCTTAGGTTTCCTTCGTGCTGCTGGGAATATGCAACATATTAGTTATGTTCTCATTAGCGTAGCTCTGAGATGTGTTTGTGTTCTCCATTTAGCTCTGTCTTTTTTATCAGGTTCTCTGTATCTCCACACTCATGCTGAGCAGGCTCAAACTCCTCATTGCTGGGCAGGTATGAGGGAGAGAAATTACAATCTCCTTTTGTAGGAACACGGTTGTCCTCATCAGGAATCCCTGTGCTGGGGTTGTGAATGAAAGGACGGGTTATATGCTTCACTTGAATATGACTTTGCCCTCATTTGCTCTTTCCCATGTGCTGATGGGGTTCTCTCTCCATGGGTTTTGGAAGCTGGAGTTAGGGGACAAGTGTCACAAGCAGATGTATGCCAAAAGCTAACGAATGCCTTTATTTTCAATTTTTTGGTGGTTTTTTTTGTAATGAAGGTTGGGTTGGAAACACAGCAATGTTTGTTTCTGATTCAGAGCCCAACAGAAGTGCCAGAGTCTAGTTTCTCCAAGACATAGCCTGACACTTCTGATCTGTTTACATCTCATCAGCAGAGCAGTGTTAAATCCAGCCAAGGCAGAACAGGGAGTGCTCCAGGGGGAGAAATATTGCTGCTGTAGAAATCAGAGTTGGTCAATGACTGTACAGCACTTCCCCAGCACCCTTCTCCACAACATTTCTGGGTTGTAAAACAGAAGTCCTTGGTAGTGCTTGAAAAACTCCTTTTTTCATATTCTTTATGAGCTGTACTCCAGCTTGGGCTATTGTGTTTTGCCAATTGTATGTGCAATGGTATTCAATACTTTTCTTTATTTTCCTGCAAAAACATAGAGAACTATAATGCCTCTTTGTGTACCCCCTGATGCCCTGCCATAGAAGCACCTCATTTTGCAAGAGGTGGTAAAACAGCTCCTCTGAGTAAGGAGCCACAGCTTGAAAGAAAGAAAAGTAAGGGACTGCCTCAACCCATGTACTTTGTGAACACAGCTGTGAAGCCCTGCACCTCAGAAACCCTGCAAACTTGATCCATGTAAAGAATATGTGCATCTGTCTCCACTAAAAACCATTTTGAGGTTTGGGAGTTTGTTCCTGCTCCAAAAGTAGTTGGTAACACATCCATGCAGGCAGCCTGCATGCCACTCAGGACAGAGCATAATGCTAAAAAACATGGGGGAAGAGTGAAGCCAGCACTGGAAGTCTGCAGGACAGAGTGGCCCATTTCCTTCCCTTTTCCAAGCTCTTGGCATTCTCATCTATGCCATCCTCAACTTGCCTGTTGTAATCCACAGATCAGCCTCTGTGAGTGTTCCAGTTTTCCCTTCATAGTCAAAAAACCCAAACAAACAGTGAGAAATAATGCCCAAGATTTAAATTCCTCTTCTTAATGCAGGAGTGGCAGGAGGATTGTCCCAGCCTTCCAAGCACTATGGAAAAAAAGCCCCGCTATGAAGCTTAAACTTCTTTCTTTCCAGCATCAAGGTGGCAAATGCAAGGTCTAAGCATTTATTTATCAAAATCACTGTAGATATTTTCTTCACTGGGAGGCTCAGTACTTTCGGCTGAAATCATCCATCACTACTAGGGAAAGAGAAAAAAAAGGCTTTTCACCTTCATGGATTTCCCCCCTCCCTTCGTCTCACCTTATTCGTACTTAAATGGGTAGAAATTCATCTTTTTCTCCAAAGATCCAGCTGGTCGCAACACCCTCTGTGCTTAAACAAGCTGCCTGTATTGGAAGCATTTTTCAGGCTCTCTGTCTCTCTCTGTCTCCCCCTCCCCAGCTCCCTGATTGACGTCTCATCTCATTTTTATGTTTGATACCTCAAAAAAAAAAAAAGAAAAAAAAAAAGCTTAAAAGAATAGCCCCTAATTGTAAAAGCAAAGCAAGTTTTCTCAAAGACAAAGCAGGATTCTCACTTGGAGTGTTCACACTCTCCAGTAAATGCTCTTTGCTACCAGCCTTTGCAAGGTGGATTGTGTGCATGTATGTGTGTGTAGATACCCTTGCACACAACCTGTGTATGTTTGCATCTTGTGTAATGTTTAATTCTGCCTTTCCTGAAAGCTGATATTGAAAAGCAAACATGCAGCAAGTCACATGACTGGCTCCTCTGTGGCTCTGAGAGTGGGACATCTCTCTTATGGCAAAAGCTTCGATAAAGCTGCCAGCTGCTTCTCCTGTAATGTCCATTAATGTACCTGAGTCCTTAAAGCAAGAGGTTTTGGGACAGTTCACCCCAAATACACTCAGACTGTGTGTCAAACCCACTCTGAACTGAAAAACATGAGTTTTTCTCAGTTCACTTCAGCCAGAGAGTGAGCAGAAACCTCTGAGGGATGTGGATTTATGCTGACAAGCCTGAGGGTGTGATGGGACCATTGAGGCTTCAGCTGTCTCTGTGGGGAGGGCAAGGCAGAGCAATGCCACTGTTTTCACTTCAACAGCCATGAAACAGAGCCTGTAGCCTTGATTGGTTATGAAAGGTGATTGCATCCACATTTATTGCACTAGGAGGGAAATTATTACTCAGCAAGGGAAAAGTGGAAAAAAAAAAGGATTGACATCCTTCTCCCAAGGGAACATGGGGTGTGCCTTCAGAAATTAGGCCATGGCAAAGCATCTCTTATTCCCACCTTTCCCTGTGTCTGCTTCTGTTTTGGAGAGTTAGTCAGCCTGGACTGAGACTGCCTTCCTCATGTTTGTTTAGGTCCTGGAGAAAGGAGTGCTGAAAGCCTTATGGCTCTCACAACAAATAAGTTCTTCCTTATGGATCTGGGACCAGCTGGGTTTTTAAAACTCTGAATGGAGCAGAGAGATTTTGATCCCACAGATACACATAAGTGTTGTGTCTCTTCTGCCATTCCCAATCCACTACTTGTAAAAGAGTTGCTGGGGCTGGAATAGTGATATTGAGACGTTCTGGCCCTTCTCATGCTGACAGAAGTTCCCTGTATTGTCCCTTCTCTCCTTTACACAGAGTAGCACTTGGTCTGATGAGCTATTAACATGTCAGCAGAGACAGACGAATCAGACTGTCTGAATCAAATGGCATTACTCTGCAAGACATGACAAAGCAACAGCAAATGCATCTTCTCTGTCTTTGATCTCAGATGATTACAAACAATGAAGCTTCCAACTTTGTAGAAAGCAGTTTTCATAGCTCCAGTGAAACAGCTCAGTGTCTAATTCCTTGGCACAACCTACAGCCTACAACCATAAGCATGTGGCTGTTACAGATATCATGGCACTTCTGGGAAAGCTGCAATAGTTTATGCATTTTCCAGAGCCAAATTCCAATTTGAAAGGTCCATTATGCCTATCTGCACATCCATTCAGCCTCACATAACCACAGCAACTGGCTACAAAATCTTGCCTTGCATCCTTCCCTAAACGCTTGGTTACGGTGGGGCAGAGTTCTGCCGTAACCCCCACAGAAGGAGATGAGCTTTGAGGCCAGAATGATTAATCCTGAGAGAACAGGGCATCCACTGCACAGACAGCAAAGCAACCTACAGCTTTTGGGGATATAGACACCTTCTCTGCTTCTTCACTTTCCTCCAATGCAGTTATGCAGAAATTCATGTGATCCCAGGTGCACAGATGGGGGACATCACATGAGATGGAGCCACCTTTCCTAACAAGGATGGGCTGACATTCCTACCAAGGAGAGGAGGTGGAACCTCAAACACCTGTATTCTAATTGCTATCAAATGTATATCTTTTAATTGGGCATTTCAGGGGATTTTACACTTTTCTTTGAGGCACTGATCTCTGCTGGATATATAATAATACTGGATCAGAAAGCCTGAAAGTCTTTGAGGGGTTTTTTTACATCTCCCTATTTCTGCTAAAATTATATGAATCTCCTAAACATTAGAGAGTGTTCTCTAGAGTGAGCTTTCTCTCTTTTTAATTTTCTTAAAATTTATATATTTTCATTTCAGGTCAACTCAAAACATACTTTTTGCATAAAATATACATTTGTGGTTAATGTGGTGGTTATTTAACCAAGTTGTCCTCTTATGGAATTCAGGTCAAATTTCATTAAATATTACCTTGAAACAAGAAGTCACCAACAGTTGTGCTTTGTTACAGGATCAAATATTTGCTCCAAGAAGGACAATATTTTTGGTTAAGATTTTTAAGTGTTCCTTGATTCAAAATCACACATAATTTAAATTTTGACACAAAATTCTCCTCTCCATTGAATGTAGTAATGGACCAGAAAAAAACTCCACAAATTCTGAGCCAGCCATGTGCCATATGTCCTCGGGTTTGCTTATCTCACTCATTTGCATATTTTGCGTATCTTGCTCTTACTGTAGGATGATTACAGAGAGGCAGTCTGGTCCAATTTCACAATGTTCTCAGACCCAGATTTTCTCCCACATTTGAACATTCTGGTAAACCATGTCCACTGAGGCGTGCCGGCTATTTCGCACGAAGGTGTGAGGATATATACGCAGCAATCATGGTGAAAGCTTCACAATAACTCAGTTTAATAACCCAATATTAGGGTGTAATTTTCGGCTGTTGTAATTCTTCGCATAGCCTTTAAGTGTGAAAAATTTCCACCTATTCAAATCAGCTGAAGATCTTGAGCCTGAATCTGGTTTAACTGCTTGGTCATTAAATTAGGAGCTTTCCAACCGCGATGCGATTGTATATGCAGTACTAATGCCTATTCACTCATATAGGCCACCCGAGATCGCTGACTTCAAAAGGCTCCTCATGCAAACAGCACTGTGAAATGCCCAAATTGCTCTCTGTAAATTCTGCAAACTGAGAGCAAGTGTCTTTGTTAAGTCCACGAGGAAGTGCACGAAAATCCTATTTGCTGACGTGCAAAGGCTTTGTAAGGCAGAGCCCCCAGCCTGAAATCGCTTGATTTGTGGATCCTTGCGATTAAGTTGAACTGAATGACATGCAAAGCTGGCAATTGAGATAAAGAATCACTCCAGGCTAAGGAAGGGAGGCAGCTAAAATCTGAAAACAAAGGATGTTAATCTCACACTCATCATCTTTAAACAGGGCACGTTAAAGGAGCAGGTAAGGCTCAGCCGATGCCTTCAGATTACTGGACGGGATGTTGTCTTTTGTCTTGGCAAACCTCATTTTGATCTAGCTGCTGACAAGTCTCCCCCTTTTACTTTTCTCCCCCACTTCCATCCCCTCAGGCAGAACATCTCATCCCAGTGGAGCTTCATCTCCATTCCTCGGCTCACAGGCAGGAGAGAAATACTATCCACATCACGGAAAGTTTTTTCACAGTTCCCAGCCTCCCCTAGGAGTGTGGTTTCTTTGTCCCTGTGCCCCTTTGCCTGCCTGGACTCGGGAGGTCCTGCCCAGACAGCATTTTGCAGACAAACATGACACCTTGCTGTAGGACATGTGGGTAATCTGTCTGTCAAAACTCGGAGACTGCCGCATAAAAACAAAGACATTTGTCCAAAGTAGATGTGTGCAGCCTGGAGCTGAATCCCATTCCCAGAGTTAGGTGAGACACTTATTTCTGACAGCCAAAGACCTGAAAATGTTCTGCAGACTTGTACTGCAGCGTCCATAGCCCAGGACCCGGGATCTCGGGGTCTAGCACTTAGAGCAGCTTGTCACAGGTGGTCCCACACATCTGTGGACAACAAGTAGTGTCCTTGTGCAAATTACTGCCATGGTAGGCTCTGGCAGCACCCAGCCACAGCAGGCTAGTCGGCAAAGGGAGATGCATTTAAACAGTGTTGGAAACATTAGAAACATTCCAGCACTGCAGGTTAAAAACTGCTCCAAGATTGCAAGTTCGGCATTTTAGGGATCAGTGGGAGATTTCTCTGGAGATTAAGAGCAATTGAAAAGATCGACTTCCTCTCTATAGAGAAGTTCTAATAAGGCTGAAAATAAAATGCTGTCTCCCTCAGCCTTCCTGGCAGACAAGATCCAACGCGCCCCCCTGTTGTTTCAATAATTCAAACTTCAGCTTTAGCCAGCCAAATAGGCCTGAAATTCACCTGTGAAAGTTCATGAGGCTAAGTGGGATTCAGAACAAACTCCTCTTGTTTCCAAACTCATGTATAATGCAGTGAGGAACTTTGCTCAAAGCTAAGTTTTGGCTTGCTATTGTATTTACAATGGCCCACAAAAAAGAGCAGGAGGCAAACAGATAACACCATGTCAGAGGCAGCGGAGTGGGAGGGAAGCAAAGAGCACAGCCACCAACTTAAGATAAACTGACATTCATCTGTAGCTGGGCAGCACCTGAACCTGCCTCTTCTCCCTTCTCAACTTGAGGCTGCAGCATTGCTTAGACACAGAGAACAAAATAGACAAGGCAAGCCCCAAAGGAAGGAAAAAGCAACACCATGAGGAGGGTCGTTCCATTAGCCAGTTGTAAGAGGAAACTGAAGCTGAACACAAGCATTGCGAGCCTATCACTTCTGTTTCCACAGACACAAAGGTGTGTCCCAGTCAAGCTGTCCATCTGTCAGTGCTGTCAGTCTGCCAGGGCGTCCCAGGCTGGCTCCGCGTGTCCCAGTTACCCTGTGGCCTTGAGGTGGCCACTTAAAACAGAAGCTAGACAAGAATAAGAGAATAAAAGGAGGTATTTATTTGAAGGGCCTTCAAAGGCACACTCTGGGCAACCAAAATGTTACACCCAAGACGGACCCTGGGTCAAGGGTTCTTCACACTTTTATAAGTTTGGTTCATTTACATATCAGGGTTAATTGTCCAATTATAACTTCAGTTAATGATGTAATTACCCCAAGTTTGCCCCCCCCTTCTCTAGGCTTTAGTTTGTACATTTTGGGGGCTGGTGTCCTTGGAGAGCAAACCTAGAGAGGCTTTGTTATGTCAAACCAGCATGAGAGAACAGTAGTTGCAGGCCACACAAAACTTCAGAGTTACCCACTAGACAGTACAGGATTTAAAAAATATAGAAGTTAAAACCTAAGACATCGACCCCTGGCAGAATGCATTTGCCAGTGTGCCCACAGAGCACCATGGCCAGATGGTGTTGGGCTGGCAGTGCTGCTGGATCCCTGACAAGGTGGAAATTTCAGTTTCAGCAGGGTCTGTTTCACCAAGAGTTATTCAGACAGTACAGCGTGTACCACACTGGTTTTCTGCCACAAACCCCATGAAGTAGACTTGGAAGCAGGTACCACCTAAATTCACTTCCCTGTTGGCTCACCCTGTTTGTTTGAAAACCCTATCCCCAGACCATAAATAGATTTCTGGAAACCTACAGCCATTGCCCATAGACAGAATAGACACATACATTTTAGGTAGTGGGTATTAAGTAAGCTAAATCCATGACTGAGTATTAGGAATCAGTTTTTTACATCTCGTTAAATTATCATTGTTTCACTGAGGAAATACACACAGTGGTTATATCTAATCATGAATTCTAGTGCTGATCTGAGATATTTTCGCTTTCCTTCCTTCCCTTCTCTCTTTAATTACCTCACTGATATGCTAAGATATTTGTTGTTGTTTTTTTTTTTTTTATTTCAAGTATTTGATTTTTTTTTCAGTTTTCTGGGACTGGAGTAACTGAAGTGCAATGTGATTCATTTGAAAGAGTAAATATTTAACTACTAAATGGCACCTTTTTTTCTAGATCCCCATGCTCTTCAGCTCTATTCATACTATATGTAATACCATACTCTCTCTATTTTATACTATGTATATTCTGGTCAGTATATTCATTTATATTTATATATGTTATCTTTCTTGCTATATTTATTTAAAGCTACTTAGGAGCTGGAGTTTATCCAAAGGAGGGCAATGAAATTGGTGAAGGGTCTGAAGCACAAGTCTGACAAGAAGCAGCTGAGCAAGCTGGGGGTGTTTAGTCTGGAAAAAAAGGAGACTCAAGGAGGATGTTGAGGATGCCCTGAAAGGAAGATGTAGCCAGGTGGGGGTTGGTCTCTTCTTCTAGGCAACAAGGAACAGGATGAGAGGAAATGGGTTCAAGTTGCTCCAAGGGAGGTTTAGATTGAATATTAGGGTGGAAAATGAGTGGTCAGGCATTGGTACAGGCTGTAAAAGGCATGGCAGAATAATCATCCCTGGAATAATAATCATCCCTTCTTTTTAAAAAAAAATGTGGATATGGTTCTTAGAAACATGGTTTTGTGATGACTTTGCAGTGCTGGGTTCATGCATGGACTCCGTGATCTTGCAGGTCTTTTCCAACCTTAACAGTTCTACGATATTCATCTTGGAAGTACAAAATGACATTAAAAGAAGATAAATATTACAAAATTGTCTCTGAAAATGTTAGACAATACCAATATTAGACCAACCCAGGCAAATTTAATTCTTCTCAATTGTATTTCTATTTCATTATTTCACTACTCACTTCTTGATTTGACAATTACAGTGGGTTTTTTGAGAGCTACTAAAACAGAGAGTGGAAAAGCAAAAACTGGAGTGAATAGACTTGGTGTGTTCACTCAAGAGCACAGGCATCTTAGGTCACAATGGACACCCTTTCCTAAATTAAACAGAAATTACTCTTTGAAATTACACTCTTAGTGGCACCTTGTAGGCTGCAGTACATCAGTACAGCAACCTCTGCTGTTCTAAGGACCATGGTCAGCTGGATGGGCTTTGGGTTATGTTTGCCTCCTTTGGAACAGCCTGTCTGTTGCTGCTTTGGCTGGGTGTTTTGAATGTTGACCATATTTACAGCTTTGTTAAGTGTATCAGGGAATGAAAATGAAAAATTATGCTTCAAAATATATAGGTGCTACAAGCTGAGGACATTGTGCAGAATTATTTTTGATGTAAACTTGTGAGAAGTAGGAATATTGCATTTATGTTTCTTGATGAAACTCTTTTTCCTGCAACATTTGCTGCATTACAGTTAATGGAATTTATGAGAACAGCTTGTGATTCTCTGAAACTACCTGGTGCGGTCATTTCAGCCAGCACAATGTGAATTATGCAATAAGCCATCACTTTAATTAAAACAAATTGCATTTACTGTATCAGTCCATACTATAAATCATTCCCTAGGGCCCCTTTTCAAGGTTTGTGCTTGGCCTATTCTTGAGAAATGTTGACAGCAGCCTCCATTACCAAAAATATTTTTGAGCATTTTGTTCTAATATCCTTCTTCAGGATCCAGCTTTTGAGCTCACTGCCCTGATATACAAAACAAATTTTACCCAAAAAGTAAGGCAGAAATCAGGTGAAAAAGCAGAATATCTCATTTTCCCTTTGTCTTCTGGTCTGCAGCGTGCACTTTAGTAGACTGTGGCAGTGGAATATGAAGTTTATTAATTGAAATAATGATAATAATAAAAGCCAAAAAAGGAAATCTGCAGATTAATTGTTTTCGTGCAAAGTTAGGAGTCACATGGGATACCTCACACTCCTTACTATAATTAGACTGAACAACAAGACTACCAGATTATTAGTCCTTTGTGTATCTCCAGTTTAATAAAGAGAATGACCATTGGGTATTTATATTCATTTGAGCTCAATGCAGCTTAAAATGCAGTGCTAAATACAGCATATCATACTGCAGAATGAAGTAATTCACCTTTTAAGGAGAAAACATCATCTTCTTTGTGACCTCTGATGAGGGGGCAAGGGGTTTTTGCTTCATTCAGTTTGGATCAGGCATGCTGAGACCATTCAGCACTACTTAATGTTTAAGTGAGTGTTTCCTTGAGAGTTTGTTAAGATTTCCTTGCTTTGCAAATTAAAATAAAGTAGTTAAGTTCGTTACTCAAAAGGGCTATAGTTAAGAGTTCCCTGAATTAGAATTTTAGACTCAGTGGTGATTTCTGGATTTAGCCATATGAGAGTGAGGTTATTGCAAATCTGAAAGAGATGCTCTTTAGGACCTGCCCAGGTTAGGTTAAATGCACAGAAGGGTCCCAACAGAAGGCTAATGCAAAATTTTCAGCCCCTTTTGTAGGAGCTGCTTAACTCTCATTAATTTGTTGGATCTTGTAGGTGGAGCTGCTTGGTAAAATTTATGAGGAAAGTGAACAATTTATATCTAACACCAGTAACTCTGAGTTTGCTGAAACCTCATGATGAACAACTGGGTCATTGAACACAAAATAAGACCCTAGAGCCTGATTGGAAAGCCATTAAAGCCAATGGAAAGGGACCCACTGGCTGGACCCAACACTGGAACAGATCCATGGAGAATAATCTAAACTGAATCTGTCTTCATATTTATTTTCCTCTTGATTTATACCTAAAAGAAGTCCAGGTAGATTTGCAGCAGCCTTAATATCTACCTGTTTGTTGTGAAGATTATTTCACTTGACATCAAAGCAGGTGTCTGTCTCCTCCAGCAGCCTCATGCTGTTGTTGTTCAGGTCTTCAGCTGAAAGCCTCTGTCTCACAAACAAGCAAATATATCCCAGATAACAGATTTAAGCATTGAGAAGGAAGGAAGACAATCCTCATTTTCTTTCCCTGAGAAGAAAAGTAGATGCAATTGTAAGCAGCATATGCCCGGAGTGTGACTCCTGTTCTTCAGCCAAAATAAAGTCTGAAAATAATTGGCATCAATAAGCATTATCAAGGACCATCTGGAACACACATGTACTAAAAAGTGAGCAAATACCTTCAGAGCAGTGGATAAATACCTTAGTTGCATTTCTCATATATTTATTGTATGGAAAAGACCGTTTCACTTATGAATTCAAAAAGCATTTATTGATGCTGTAGTAAGGGCCCACTGCACAAAGCCCAGAAAGATGAAAATGTTGAAGCCAGCAAAAAAAAGGTCCTTCAACCTCCAATAAATATAAGTGCATTTTCCATCTCCTACTATTAGGCTTGCACTGTATCTGAGTAGTTTACAATTTCTCATTGTCTTCAATTTTTTTTTTTTTTTTTTGCCTACATTTAATGATAATAAAGTGGTGTCTCTTGGAGCCTGTGGTCACCACATTTTTTTCTGTTACAGGATATTCAAAGTGCATGCCTACATTTTCTTTCTAATGATCAAAAATAGTTTTGGTTTGGTCGGTTTGGATTTTTTTCCCTGAAGTTTTGATAGCTCCAAAAAAGCTGTGGAGATTATCCTTCAACTTTCTAAATAAATTCACTGCTGGCCTGTTAATAAGAAAGCATAAGAAAATTTCAACCCTCAAAGGTAATTTTGGGAGAAAGTTATAAACCACTGAAAACAGAAGCTTATAATGAAAGTGTCATCTCAGCCATAAAAGGTACCTCAATGCTCCGAACAGGCACCGTAAAACATGATTGAAAGGGAGTTTAGAGATATTGCTAATGGCCCCGACATAAGGAGTGTGGCTATAAAAGATGAAAAGATGCATGGCTAAAACTGCCCACCACAAGTCTTTGAAGAGCATCTGACTACCCAGGCATGCCAGAGACAGCGATTGCTGATGGACCTGGTCATGCAAATCTGCTCAAACAGAGACACCTTCAAACACCTCATGCTTTTGCTTCCCCTGAAAGTGATGCAATTGCTCAGCAGAGACAGCTCGAGTCCCCAGGCTCGTCCTGGGGGCACTGGGTGGCATTTGGAGGGTGGGGATGGCCAGCAGTAAGGCTGGACTGAGACAATCTGCCTCAGCAAATAACATGGCCCATGGCTGCAAAATTCCAGTGTCTCATCAATCGACTTGCTGGGTTTCTGCAGCTTTGTACAGTTTTCATGAAACTGTGTCATTTTAGTTGGAATGGAAGTCTGGAGAATATGCAGGAGTCTAGCCTCCTGCTCACAGCAGGAAAACTTCAAAGTTAGTTTTGAAGTAGTTCTGCTGTTCGTATCTAATCCAGGTGATTAAAAGTAATTAATATGTGCAAAATATTTTTACAAGCTGAAAGTCATTTAATGAACTTTCAGAGTTCGTGTTTGGCCATGATTATTTTCCAGCGTGGTCCTTATGATATCTTTAGTCAAACGGATGCTGGTCTGTGCTGAGATTCAGTCAGGAGGACTGTCTGGTTAAATTTATCCTACCCTTCAGGGAGCAAATTCTGAGTAGGAGCTATATTTTGAATATCTGTAGGTCAAGGTTATGCATGACCATGACTATGCATTTTATTTAGGCCATTTCAAAAAATGTGTTGTAAGGCAAAATGGGTTGAAGGCTACATGGTAGAATTTTCTTTTCTAATCATTGATCAGCAGATGAAATAATAAAAATAAGGAGACCTGTGCCTTGGGGGAAACTTCCTTCAATGCTACCATTCTGCCTGAGACCCCTCCGTTCCTCATTCTTACTAACACCATGTTAAAGACATGAAAAACAATGCCTGCATCTAAAAGTCTGTGTCATGGTTTGACCCTGGCTGGACACCAGGTGCTAAAAAAGCCACTCTACCATTCCAGTCCTCAGCTGGGTAGGGTGAGAAAAAATATGGCAGCAGGCTCCCAGGTTGTATAAGGATGGGTGGAGATCACTCACCAATTACCAACACAGGCAAAACAGACTAAACTCAGGGAAATTTTTATAATTTATTAACAATCAAATCAGAAGAAGGTAATGCTAAATGAAAGTCAAATCTTAAAACAACTTCACCCCATCCCTCCTTTAATCCTCAGCTTAACTTCACTCCCTATTTCTGACTTAGGTCAGGTCATTGCATGTTGTCTCAGCTGCTCCTTCCCCCGTGGGGATTGGACTCCTCTCACTATTCCCCGGCTCCAGTGTGGGGTCACGCCCACAGGAGGCAGTGAACTGCTGCAGAGTGGATCCCCTCCCCAGGGTCAGTCCTTCAGGAACAGACCGTCCTTCCATGGATGTCTCCCATGGGGTCATTCCTTCTGGAACAGGCTGCTCCACTGTGGGACCCAGCTCCTGCCAGGATCCTGCTCCAGCATGGGGTTCCCACAGAGTCACAGCCTCCTTTGGGCATCCCCCTGCTCCATCCTGGGCTCCTGCAGGGGCTGCAGGTGGATCTCTGCTGCCCTGTGCCCTCCCTGCAGGGGCACAGCTGCCTCACCATGGGCTGCTCCAGGGGCTGCAGGGGAATCTGAGCTCCAGAGCCTGGAGCAGCTCCTGCCCCTCCTTCTGCTCTGCCCTGGGTGTCTGCTGGGCTGTTCCTCTCGCAAATTCTCACTCCTTTCCTCCAACTACTGTTGTGCAGCAGGTTTCCCCTTTCCTCTTTATGCCAGAGGTGCTACCACAGGGGCCCAGTGTTGACCACTGGCAGGTCCATCTTGGAGCTGTCTGGCATTCACTCTTGCAAGGGCTCTTCTGGCACCTTATCACAGAAAGTACCCCTGCAGCCCCCCACTACCAAAACCTTGTTACTCAAGCCAAATACAGCCTGACTTTGCAAAACCATTCCTGTAGAAAAATTACCCAAACTTGAAAATGTGGAGGATTTTCTAAAGTCTTCAAATGTTGACAAGTATATTTCTGAATACAGTCCCAAATATTATCAGAGGATCAAAGGTCCAGACGTTTTCTTGGTGTTTATTAGCAATTTCAAGGACTCAGAAAATATAAGTCAAACCTAAAGATGTCGTGAGGTTTTACTCGTTTAATAATAGAGTTTAGGTTTCTTTATTTGTCTCCTGCTGAGCCTTTAGCTTGAACTTGGGTCACTTTCAAACTTTGGTACACTCCTGAGGTCTAAAAAACCAGGGATTTATTGAACAAGAAAGAAAAAAAATCTCAAGTGTGCACATGACAGCAGAGGGCAAGGCCTCAAACAGCTTGAGATTGCTGTAAAAATCCTGATGGGTTTCTAAGCCCTATCATTGTCACAAGCCTCTAGCAGGCACTACTCCTTGTAGCCAGTTACGTTCCTCATGGGAGGCTGTAGAGCACACAGCCTTTCCCCAGGGCCAAGAGGTGAGTGTCTCAGGCAAGATGCTAACTTGATTTTTTTTAGAACAATTTCATATGAATTCTTCAAAGACAAAAAGAAATAGGAGAATAGCTAAATGTAAAACTAACTCTCTTTATTTTTCGAACAATTTTTGAGCTTACCCTTCTTCCTAACTCTGTTGTTAGCATCTCTTTCTCTTCCTTCCTCTTCTGGGCTAGGATAATGTTTAATGTTGAAGGTGATCTATCCTGTTTCCCTCCAGCCTAGTGAGGGAGATGGAAGAGCAGGGCCAGGAGAAGACTCGTGTTCAGTAACAAGAGCACCTCTGAAAAGCTGTTGAAGTGGTTTCATCCCTTAGGTCACGAAGTGCTTCTCAAGTTGTGCTGGGTGCTTCTGTGAGACTGTCCAGGACACAAGGATACCCTAATGCTGAGTATTCCAGGTGTGAGCATGACCACCGTGGGGTTCTCGGGCATCATCTCTTGCTCTCTCTCCTATTTCCCGCCTCACCTGAGGGCCAAATCAGCTCCTGCCCAGTTCCACACCAAGAGATCTGATGTACCTGGGAAGGGGTAATTGGGAGATGCCACTTTCCTGCAGCCTTGGGAGACTGCCTTCCACTACTGTGGGGTCACCTCCTCCTCAGCCCTAGGACTAAGCTGCTCACAGAGCTGACCTCATGACCACAACAGCCATGCTCCTACCTGCACTGAGTTACCCAGATTGCCAGGGTAGGGTGGCATGGAATTGAGAAGCACTCTGCCTCTCCAATCTCTCTTTCTCTCAGCAGTGCCCTTCACCCCATGGTGTCATCCTCATGTCCTTTTACCTGAGGAACAGGAGTTTGTGAGCACATAGCTCTTCTGAGAATCACAGTATCATTAAGGTTGGAAAAAACCTCTTACATCACCTAGTCCAACAACTAACCCAGCACCACTGTGTTCACCATTAAACCGTGTTCCCAAATGCCACATCCACACACCTTTTGAACCCTTCTTGAGATGGTGATTCCACCACTGCCCTGGGCAGCCTGTTTCAATGCCTGACCACTATTTCAGTCAAGAATTTTTCCAATACCCAATCTAAACTTCCCCCGGTGCAGCTTGAGCCTGATTTTCTCTTGCCCTGTCACTTGTAATCTGGGAGAAGAGGCTGATGCTCACTTGGCTGCACCATCCTGTTAGGGAGTTGTAGAGAAGGTCCCCCCTGAGCCTCCTTTTCTCCACACTGAGCCCCTCCAGCTTCCTTTAGAAGCTTCTCATCAGACCCCTCACAAACTCTGTTCCTTCCTCTGAATACAGCCCACCAACTCAGTGTCATTCTTGTCATGAGGGGACCAAAACTGAGGCCAGGTGGGCCTTTTGTCAGTATGGCCAGTGTGACAGGGTGGTGATGCACACTCTGTGCTCCTCCCCATCAGACAAGGAGGGTAGCAAGACACTGACTGCTGGTACTTGGGGAGACTCAGAAGAAACAGGCAACTCAGTGCAGCTCTTTTATTCTCTGTGTTAAGACTCAAAAGGAAACCCACACGTCCTTTTTGAAAACCTCCTCTGCAAACCCACGTGTCTCTCTAATTGAAACAGGGCAGGGTCTGAAACCATAGGAGTCCACAGCTGCTATTTCTATTGTGCATGTCTGAGTCAAGGTGAAGAGAAAAGTCAGCAAAATATCCCACAGGGTGAATCCTCCATGTGCCAAGAAAGCTGACTCCACATTAAAGGTGAGAGCCAGAGCTTGCAAAGCAGTGATGGCCTGGGAAGACAGAGGCCGATTCCTTCCAGCAGCCTCCAAGTGTTATTCCCATTAACATTGGCACTAGCCATCACCCTGAATACCCCATGCACCAAAAGACGAGTCAAAGTGAGCAGGAGGGAGGGAGGTGATAAAGTTGTCAGGCTGTAGGCAAGGCTCCGGCCTCTAAGGACTCGCAGGGACTGTGTCATTTAAAGGTACAACCTGGGAGGTGTTTTAAGAGTAGATTGGAGATGCTCAGGATTAGGGTGGGTTTGCTGATCTTGCACAGGCTTCATCTTTGGTCAGCCTTCAGTTCACAGTGCCAGAAAACCAGAGCTGTACCTTTTTTCTTCTCCTTTATCTTCATTACCAGGGGAAGAAAATGTGGCACAAAAGCCTGAGATGGCAAATCCTCTTACATTATCTTCCCACAGGTGACCAATTTCAGCACTTGGTGAGTGTTGCTAACCCTGTGGCTCACAAGACACCTGCCCTGACTGCTTCCAGGGTCAAAAGCACTTTCAGGCCTCCACGACCCTGAAATAAAATCTGTCTTAAAGAGCACAGCACACAGTCAGACCGTGCCATGGAGAGGCAGGAGGGAGTATCACTTCTGTACTGGACCTCTGCTTTGGTGTTGAAAGAGCAGCATTTAGATAAAACACAAAGCTGCTGACAGGATGGTTTGTTTCTGCCACAAATAAGTCTGCATATCACAGAGAAATCAAAAGTATCCATGTTACTGAAGATCCAACCTCTTTTCAGAGCAATGCAGCCTTTCTGCAGAAACTTTAGCAGTTGATGCAGAATCGACAAGTGAGTCATTCCTCCTTCCATCCTTTTTCTCCTCTTCCTCCCACCTTGGCACTGAAGTACACTAAGAAAACAAGATGTCAGGAAGATGTCTTCTGGATCATTGCTGTTCCTTGAGCATCTTGTCTGCCTTCAGGCTCTGGTGTCAAGTAGTGATCAGCCTCTTTCCTCCAGCCCTGAAGTAGCAGTTTTCAGACGTGACCTTCCACCCCTTCACAGCTCCCTGTGTCTCTGAAATGTCCAGAGGTCATCCCCTCGCTGCCTCCACAAGGAGACCTGTTTTGGAGATTCCTGCCTCGCATCAGCCCCACCTCATGTCCCTGTCAACTCCCATCATGTTACCAAACTGAAGGGGATACCAGGAGTTTAGATGGTGTCCTCCACTGTGACATGGACTCATCATTTCACTATTTGTTGGGGAATGGCAGCTGTGCACTGCTCATGGAAAGGTAGTCTTGACTGACTAGCTAAAAATTGGAGGTGACCTAGCTGTACAACTTACTGCTCAGGAACAATGTGACAAACTTCATCTTTCCTCACTGCCAGCCTCTAAGGTTAGAGAGGGCCACTACCTGTCATAGTGGGGAGGAGAGAGACAGCTCTATGGATGTGTCTGTCGGTGCATATGGAGGGGAGGGGGGAGGAGGGGTATGCTCTTATTCTTTCTTTCCTACTTTGTTATATTGATTTTCAGTGGCTTGAATACTTGGAATGCAATAAGGGAGCAATTCCCTTCTATGCTGGCTAGTAAACATTGCCTGTAACTTTATTCTGGGTCAGGAAAGTCAGCACTTAAAAATAAAAGTGGTTCCAGAGGAGGAAAGCCATATTTTAGGTAATTCCAGCTGGGGGTTCCTTGTTACTGTACTTCATTTTAAAATCCAGTGTCATGTCATGTCGTGTCATATATGCCTTTAAAAAAGCATTTAACTGATATATATTCTCATCTGCTCTTTACTTGCAATATTTCAAGCAGAAAATATTTTGTAAAAATTAATTCCTTGGCTGTCTAAATTTACAGCAGAGGCCACAGACTATAAAATGGAAGGAGCTGAAATTAAGCCCAGGGGAGAGAGAAGTGCACTAGAGAGAAAGACTCATATGCCAGGTGCTTAAACACATGCATAGTTTAAATCCTGTGCCATCTCACCAAAGCCAGTGGAGCTGCTCTAGTATTTAAGACTAACCTGCCTTAAGTTATGGGACATAATCTCTAAAAGAATGTGTGTAATGCTGGGGTACAGACAGTGATGCCCATAAGCTGCTCCGGGTCTAAGGTACAACCATCTGTGGGAGTTCCTTTTTTTCTGTGCAAAGCTTCTGTGCTCAGGTCTTGGAAAACCAAAAGGTTTCCCCAAGGCAGGAAAACACATGCCATGGACAGTCAGACTGAGGAATGGGTGCCCTTGCTGATATGTCACTCCCAGATGTGAATCCAAGCCGGGATCTGTGTGCTTAGGGTGAGTGTTTTTGCTAGTGAAGTTCCACCCAGCAGAGTCTCATTTCTTCAGTGCTGGGAATTTTAGCTGGAAAGCTTCCTTTTATGGGTCAGGCACTCACAGAAAGCATTTCATATGTACTTAGGCAGCAGCACTGAAAACATGATGCACTACTTTTTTAGTTGGATGGAGAGGCTTTTTACATAGGTCTACTCCTAGCGCTGTAAAAGCAGGGAGCTGTTGGAAAATGCCCAGTGTAGGAAGGAGGACCCCAGTGTGGGGTGCTACCCTATGGGGTACCATGTGCTTTGCCAAAGCAAGCACCCCCAGAGTCCTATTTGTATTCTGTCCTTCTTCAAAAGAGTCCCTGCAAATCCTCCACCCACTCTACTGTGTGTCCACGGGCCCAGCAGCGGGGCTGTCACCACTTTGTCAGGTCTCAGGATGTCTGCAGCTGGAAACCCCGCTGGGCAGATGAAGGAAGCCTGGACAGTTTACGAGATGGCAGGAGGCAAAGTACACCTACCTGGCCCTGAACTCTGATGCACAGACTCCCTCACTCCCCGCTTGACAGGTACAAACGGTGACAAGCCCTGTCACCTGCTACCTGATGCGACCATTCCAAAAGCTGGGAAAGGCAGACGTGCTGTTAACAGCTCCAGCTTCCCCACAGAAATTCCCAGAGACTAACAAGACTGCCTTGACTCAGGCCAAAAGCACTTGTGTTAGGAAACATCCACAGCTGGCTCTCTGGGTGGAACAGCCCCAAAGAAAGGACACACACAAGGCAAGCAGACAAAGGGAGAGACAGGGTGCTGATATTTCACCCCAGCCCTCCTTCTTTGTCCCTTCTCTTCCTGTGAGAGGAGAAACCCCTGGGTGTAAGATCCTCAGCTGTGGGAATGACATGAGATGCTGCAATTCCTTGAAGCACCCCTGTCCATGACTCCCTGCTCACTGATTTCCATGCTTCTCCCTGGTCAGTCTCCTAACCACAACCAGAAGCACAGATACCAGCACAAGAGGACCATCTGAGCACCTTTCTGGCATCTCAGTTTCCTGCAGCTTCATTGCTTTTGGTACTCAAAATGCTATTTCCTGATGTTAAATCATAACCTAGATTTCAGGGGCTAGAAAAAGTTGGGTGCTGCCTTTCAGAGGAGACAAAATCTGTAGATTTGGAAATCTTTGCCATCAGCAAAAAACCTCCTAAATTTCCTAGATTTTGTGATTCCCAAACAATTCTGGCAGAGCATCTACTTTCAAGATACATTTTTCAGGGTGCTGCTGTTATTCAAGTCTCCATGTAAGCGGTCATGCAACAAGCATCCCTTTCAAACAATGGTCTACTGATTACTTGCTTTGTTAACAATGGTGCTATTCCCTGGAGAGGTTTATTACTCTTGTTTTTTGTATTATTTTGTGCCTTATGATTTGGTCATTAATGGGTACACTTGCATTTCCTTTCACTGTAACTGACTTTCCTGCGAGGAATCCTCAGTGCAGTCCAAGGACCTCCATGAATAAATGTTTACTGTCAGGAGATATGAGTGTGTTGCAGGGCTCAATGGATGTTTTCATCCTGATGGTGCAGTAGTAAATCAATTAAAAACATGATTGATTGTAAAATTGTGGCTAAGTTGCTTTTGCTTTGGGATTTCACATGACCTAAGTTAGTCAGTATAAATCTAACAATGTATTACTCATGCAGTGATCATCTTGCTGGTATCTACAGTGAGAACTGCTGTGCACACAGCTAAGGCAAGAGCAAGGGCCAAACCTGGCCCTGGCATATCCTGCAGCTCTACTCCTGCACAGAGCACAGAGCCTTGTCCCACTGGTGATTTAACTCCTTTTGGCAACATTTGACTAGAATTCCCTTTACCAGAGGATAAAATAAATCGAAAGGGCTCTTGAAAGGGCTCTCTGCACAGATACGTTCATTCAGATTAGGGTATAGTGTACATTTAGCAAAGAATAGCTTTTCTTAATTAATTCCCTGTCTAGTTGCTTTTTTTTCAGTCAGACTACTGTAGCCTAAATTAGATTAATCGACTTTGGATATTCTTACTAACAATAACTTTCTCTTATTAAGCATTATTAATATTAGTTCTTAGAAACTGATGATTCTGGGATAACTCCCCACATTTAGTTATATCCCAAAATCTCCAGTGGCATAGGATGGCCAGTGTGCTCTGACTTGAGCAGAAGTCCCCACACTCCTTGTTTAAAGTGTTTGCCGAGAGCACTGGGTTGTGTCTGCTGAGCAGAGGTTGTATTTTCTGTTTTAAAATCAGTTTAGAAATCTTCTGTCTTAATTTTTGGCAGTAAAGGAAACCTCTTGGTAAGAAGACCACAGCCAGAAGCCACCGTTCTGCACAGAGTGCTGCAAGGGAGATGTGGTGCAAAGAACCAGAGAGACTGAAAAGGCACAAGCTCAAAACAAAAATTGCATCCCTGTCTCCCACATACCCATCCAGGGCTTTGTCCAAACCCCAGAAATGTGGATGTAAACCCTTCTGTGGGCTCTGAATGCAGACTACAGAACTGCTGCCTTTCTGTGTGTGCAAGTCGGCAGATAGGGGGAGAGGAGCGGTCTGCATGACTGTGTGCTCAAACAGAGATTTACAGAGACAGTGTGCATAAATCTAGATAATTTATACGGTGCCACAAACACAAACAGCAACGGGCACCCTTCACAAATTCACATACACAAATGTACCTCCAGCGTGAATAATGCAGTGACAAAGTGAGCTGCCTTTGTGTGGACATCATTGGTATCAGCAGTTAGGAATAATAGTTGTCTAATTGTAGTCTTTCATTGTGAGCTGTGTCAAAGCGTGGGCGAGTAATTGCAACCATCAAAACCCTTTCAGAGTGTGTGCAAAGCCCCGACCCCCATCACCTGCTATCGAGCCTATCTGATCCACCACACACATGCACTTACTGGGCAGATGAATTAGCTAGATAGGCTGTTCTACTACTACTACTATTATTATTATTATTATTATTGTTATTATTATTATCATTATTATTATTATTTCTACTACTATCTCTTTTGTTTTGTGTTTTTCTTCCCTCAAGGTTGTGTCTGATTCATGAAGGGGGTTTAGACTTTTTTTGTTGTTGCTGTTATTCTTATTTTTTTGGGGTCGTGTGTGCATGTGCGAGTGAGAGAGAGCGAGACAGAGACAGAGAGAGAGACAGATCGCTTTTTGGGTGAGATAATATAGATGACAGACATCAACAATTATACAAAATAATATGGTAACCAGCAACTGAAAAAAAAAATAATTGATTCTCATGGGCTGCTGAGTGTTACAATTTGAATGTCTTTCTATTAAAATCCTTGTAATAGACACAGGGAGAAAGCAGGGAGGAGGGAAAGAGAAAGAGGGAGAGAGAAAGCAGTTCTTTTTCAAATATTGCTCATACGATGGAGCACAAGATATTTTCAGAATGCAAGTGGGACTGATTTCCATTAACATAATCCCATTTCCAGTATTTTTTATTAATATAAACAGCTTGTGGGAATGCTTCCTGGATCATTTATACCTGCTGTATTTTGCATTGGGTTTAGGGGAAAATCAAGGAGAGCACTAAAAAAAAATATATATATATATAAAAATTGAACATTTTTGTTATTTTCATTCTGAATTGCCAGCTGTACAATACCTGATTTGATTATCAAATGCAATTAAGGCCTGGTTTTGTCCATGTGGAGAACCATGTAAGTGCATATTGTAAATATCTGTATAGAAAACAGGAACACCACAGTCATGTGTGCTACACAATCTGTCTTGCTGCCGGAGAGGACTTGCAGTGATTTTCTCTAGTTCAGCCTGCTGCAGCAAGGGATCCATCTCAGTGCTGTAACAGCTATTGAAGAGACCACATCTTGTTCAGGGAGCACACAGTTTCATGGGTGGATACCCACTTTAAACTTTTAGAGGGTCGCAGCTCTGAGTTTTCTGGCATTTGCCTTTATGTGGTAGATCATATCTATTTATTAATTCTATCTGGTACCTTCAGAGACTCAGCAGGATATGTCCTTTGTGCTGCAAGTATCTTCTCTTACATAAGGATGTGTGTAGTTTCCATGGCTGGCAAACACGTGTGTGTGAGCACTTGAATTTCTGCAAAAGACAATTTAGAGGTCTGTAATTAAACTCTCCAAGGAAGCGGGAGAAGTCTATTTTTGTGCAAAAATCAAGTAAAAGGGAATTTTGTGGAACAGTAGAATCATTTAGGTTGGAATAAACCTTTAAGATCATCAGGTCCAACAATATTTATAAAATGAGTAAAAAGTTCAATGAAGAAAAGTCCTTATTTTGAATTTCCTCAGACTGTGGGTGAGACCCCCAAGGAGAAGAGAATTAACTTGTTATTTAGACCACTTATGAGGATAGGCAATATATTTGTGAATGTTCAGTGGAGAGATGTGCCATGTTGTCAGAGATCCACAAACCCTAAGAAGCCTTTTTCATTTCTGATTCATTTTTGATGACTTATTAAGTCATCTCCACAGTGTTTTCTGACACTACTGCCCTCATTCTGCACATTTCCAATTTGCTTCTGTCTTTGAATGAAACAAATTCAGATGTACCAAAATACATACATTTTATAAACCCTCAAAGCAATCAGAAATGGTGATTGTGTTGAAGAGAAGATACTGTAAAATCCTTGATTGGAAATGTTATAGATTGTAGATTTTTCTCAGTATTGCTGGTGCAGAGGTCACCATCTGTCAGACAGCAGAACACAGGTCTGGAAATAAGACAGACTTATTCCTATTGGTCTCATTCTTGCTCTAATATTTGGGTCAGGTCATTTGTGGGTGGAGTAGGTTCATCCACAGTACCTTCCATCTTAAGAAGTTTAAATGTTTATTCTCAGCTGTTCATTCAGCAATCAATAAAGAAGAAAATATGTTTTCCAATACAGTCATTCATTCACTTCTAGAACTAGGGAGGATGAATCACTTTATGGAAGTTAATTTCTATCTACCAACATTTTCTGTAGAGTGAGGCCAGCTTGTCTTTAAATAAATTCCTAGATGGAAAAAGTCAGAGAAGAATACCTTTCTTAAACACCTATTCCTTTTCCAAGTTGGAGAAATTCCACTCGACAGAAATTTTGGATTCAAAGACCTATAACTAGTTCTTTCCTATCTGTAAATGTTTAGTATTTTGCACCCTAACACAAGCAGTGTGTTCATCTCTTCTGATGGAGTTTCATAATGATCTTGTAGTAAGGACTTGTTTCTTTGTTGGAATGGTTCTGAAGGGTTAACTGGACTAAACCTTTGTGTTAACAAAGTTGCAAATGCTTCTTTTCTTAATCAAAGAGAACTGTTACCAATTTCCAATTCTATTACCCACTGCGCTTTGCCAGCAACATTTGGCCTGGATGTATTGACGCATTGTGCTAGAAAGCAACTTTCCCAAATACTTATTATCCACATGATAATTAGCCCTGACTGAGGTAATTTTTCAGGCAAAAATGCTAGTTTTCCACGATTCCTACTCTGGAGAAAAAAGTAGAGGATTCAGTAAAATTTTATTGGAGAGGTTTTTGAGTTCCAGGATGGACTTTGTGCAGCAGCAAGTGCTCTGGTGTGTAATCCACACTGATGGCACAGGTCACCTGTGCTGCTGAGTTATCCTGATGTCTGTGCTCATGGGTGTTCAAGGGGGAAGAGTGATGATGTCAGTCTAACCATATTTTAAAGGTCATTGGTGCGGAACAAAAATTATGTATGAAAACTTGACATTTTCTGCTAAATGGAATTCTTGTTTCCCACCTCACCCTAATTAAGATAGTGCTGAGAAATGCTTGTCATGGAGAAGGACTCTACATTTTACAAAGACCATCTAGAGGCACGCTCAACTCCAAACTTTTTACAGTGCAAGATTAGCAAAGCAGAACAAAAAACAAAACCAGAAAACAGAGCTGAGAAAACTGTAAGTTTCATAGGAAGAGAAGTGCTTTCAACACACACATGGTCGCAGTGTTGTCAAAGTCAAACCTGAGCACAGGGGGACCAGTTTTGGAGAAATTTCAGGGAACTGAGATGGGATTGCAGTTCTCTTTAAGGAGTTCCTACCATGCATGAAGGGCCAGCATGGGAAAAACCAGTGAGACACTTGTCTGCAAAATTCAATTACTGGCTGATAGAGGATGTTATCACAGGATAACCAAAGATGGGAGCTGACATTCCAAAAGCAAATTAGAAATGTGAGGTAGGGGGGCAATAGGCGGTGAGGAGCCTTTCAGAGGTCCCTGTATGGACATTGAACCATAACAGCCACTCATCAACATTATAAAACTACCAGGAGCAGTATCCCCAGGCTGGGAAAGACTCTTCTTGGCAAGCTTGTGTACCACACCATGCCATCCGATAGAGCCCATCTTATTGAAAACTGAATCCCTTTGAGTTCCCTGGAACAGCAGCAGCTGGAGGGGAAATAACAGTAAAATTCTATGGCCATAATAAAACGCATTAGCCATCTGAACACTCATTTCAATCAAATAATGCAGCCTATTCATATTTAAACAGGAAATATTGTTTAATGTTTATGATAATGATCAAATCAAATTTTAAAAATTAAACATGAAATTAAACATTAAAGTGAGGTTCCAGCATTGGGCACTTGGGACACCACTTCCAACCCACAGCTGATGGTTGCAATCAGCAGGGTCTACCACTTACCTCTGCTTAGTGCAGCTCCTTGAGGAGGATGGTAGAAGAAGGCTTTGGTGTCACTCAAATGATCACAGCTGGTGCAGGGTGGATGATTTTGAGTTGGTTGTTCTGGTCTCCCCTTGCATCCATTATGCTTTTCATGACAGTAACACTTAATGATTGTTGAGGGGGAAGTGGAAATTCCAAAAGAAAAGTCCTTTCATCTGGAAGAAGCTAAATGGGACTTGTTTTTCATCCAAGTGAAAGGCAGTTGTGTTCCTACTGAAGTATTTTGGACTTTTAACTTTTTCCTGAAGAGGACAGGGAGGAGAGGTTACAGAGGTTTTTTCAAAGAGAAACAGAATAGTAAAACAGAAGTAGAAAATGACACTGTGAAAAAGAAAGTTCTCAGATGTACATAATGGTCATAGGAGGGAAAAATGCAAAATAACACCTTGTTGCTCTTTAAATACTGTTCCTTTGGGGTACAGCACACCAGCTTTTACACACCAGTAACATACAGCCTTTTCTGTAGTGTCAGTAACTGTTGCAGAGCTACAGATTTCAAAAAATAGTATGTTGCTTTATACCAGTGGAATCATGATCCCAGCTGATTAATTTAAGGTTTTGACAGCACTGTCGAAGTTTGTGTCTAATGAAGACCTTGGAGTGATGGCTAGCAGTTAGGGTATTGCTTTTAGACCATATCTTGTGCTACAGTAAACTCAGAGCCAGGAAACAACTTTCTCCCACATGAAATCTGTAGTGATTTTATTGATACTAAGCCTAGCAGGTTTTTTCCCAGCTCTCTCTACTTGAAGTCAGCAGAAAAGCAAAGTTTGAAACTAAAAAGTATTGAAACAAACTCATTGTCTCTAATATTCCTATGCATTTCAGCCATGGACCTTATCTGTGCTGTGAGCCTGTGCAGCAATGCTAACCTTTTGCTCTACTAGTTGCATCTTTCAAGGGATTATATCCTCAGTGTAAATTAATATCAAATTTGTATGAATTAATACCAAATCAGCAAAGCTTTGGACGACCAGTGAACTGTATGTTGTTCCTTAGAGTAGAAAAAAAATCATCACAAAAGGCAGACTCAATCTGTCAATTCCCATTCTTGTGGCAATGCTTGCCCGAATTTATTATGGAAGGAGCATGCACAGAAATTTCCATACTATGAAAAAATAAATAAAATGACTGAATAAATTATCTGGAAAAGTAGTGCAAAACAGGAAGATTTATCTTAACCTGTGTCTATTGCTCTCATCCCTGTACCATGCACTTTAAATTGGATTGGTATCCTATAAGAGACTGTCAAGGATTCCATTTGTTCTGCTTGACATACAGATGTACAATTGGTAAAACTGCATCTTATCTTAGTAATTGTCTACAGTGCTGAGGCTGTACCTGGTTATTGACTTCAAAAGTCAGGTTTCGTCTGTGCAGTTCCCTGATCCAACATCAGTCCAACCACCTCGAGCTCTATCTGCTCATCTTTCAGCTCACCTTCCTGAGTTAAACCACCTTTCTTTTTGCAATAGCTGCTTCTCAGCTTTCTGTAATCAATCAAGACCAGAGTGTGGGGGTAGAGAAGTGAATAGCATAGTTCCCTGTTTTTGGTAGCATCCTTGTGTGTCTAAAAAAGTCACTGTGAGCTGGTGCTTATGAATTTAGTGAATATTTTGAGGGCTTTTAAAGGAAGAAAAGTTTTTCTAGAGATCCCTTTTTGGAGGGAGTTGTTACTTAGCTGTAACAACTCCCTCAAAATTTCTGTTTATTAAAAGAATTGTAGAGTTTAGTGATCACAGAGAGAAATTTCTATCTGTCTGGTGGTCTTTTAAGGACATTTTGTTACAATTCCAGATTAGCATGTTGACACTGAAATGGTTCAACAGTTTTTTTTCAAACCTGCAGTAACCTTTCCTTTTCACAGGCACATGCTGCAAATAGACCCACTTGTAAAACAGAGTACTTTTTTCTTACACAATGAAAGAATTCCTTTAAATCTAGGTATTTGTTTTCCACTTCCATCTGGAAAGTAGTTTGACTTTTGGGTTTACATTTAAAAAAAAGAACTAAACCCTAGATTTTTTTTTTTTTCCAGGAGGCCCATATTTCTATGATTTTTGCATATTCTGAATGCTGGGCATTTTATCTGCAAGTATTCTGCATGGAAACATTTTAAGCAACTGCTGGGAGAAAAAGGTTGAAAAGAAAACCTTCTTTTCTTCCAATTCTCCCCCCTGTCTCAATAAACAGTAGTGCCATCCTGGGAACCAGTCTTGCTTGAATCCCAGAAGTGTGGATTCACTTTTTCCAAGGAAAACAGGAAAAAGTATAGAACAACTATAGTCAGTCAGACCAACAGTTATTCTGACATATATCTCATCTCTTAGCCTAGTCAGTCATAAAGCAGAGGGAAAATTGCAAAAGCAATATTCTTTCCTGGCTTCCTGCAATTGGCAGCTCAGGGATTTCCGGAGTCAGGGGTACATTCTTTGTATCAGTAGTTTTCAATGGATTTTTCTTCCATGAGTTGTCCTACTGTTTTTGAGTTCACATGGATATTTAGACTCTGGTTTTGCATCACTGGCATTTCTCATTGTTTGAGCAGGACCGTTTGTCCCTGGAGAAGGCAGAAGTTAGTCAAAGAACCTCAAGAATGACAACTTGTACAATCATGAAACAAAGCACTGAAGTCTCTTTTCCCTTCCCCAAATGCTGTCAGCCAAAGGGTAGATGTAGCTAGCATGGCAGTTTCAGAGAGAAAAGCCTGGCTGCACAGGATGATGAAGTTTACCACATGTCATCACTCAAGGTAGAATCCCAAACCTGTGGTGCTTTGTAGGAGAGCTGCAAACTGCAGGAGTTGAGCCCTGCAGCAGAGAAGTACCTCCAAGGCCAGTTTGGGTGGCAGCACAGGTGAACTGGTTCCACCTTCCGGAGTAAAGCCATCTCCAGTCATAAGTGAGAGCCACGAGACAAAGAGCACCAGGTTTTCAGAAGATCCTGTGGCACCTTTGCCATATGCCAAGCAGTCCAGAAACAACTCGTTTTTAACAGCTGGCAAGAAATGCCAGCTCTAGGGATGGCAGGCTGTGCCTACGTTACCCAAACAGCATTCCAGCTCACAGTGAGGTAATCTCTCCACTCTTAAGAAAAGGTGCATAGTTGTCACAGCCTTTTGAGGAGGGTTTTCAGCCCTGTTTCTCTTCCCCTGTTCAGTTTTCAGGCTTCTCTACACAATCAGTATTTGCAATAAAATAGAACGATAGATAGAAGGTAGTTGGAAGGACCACACGTAAACAAAGACAGTAATTAGATTAGGGTGCAGATCTGGAGTTATCTGTTATACCAAGAGCTGTGTTCGAGTGTTAGCTTTCCTCTGAGCCTCCTTTGAGAAATCTTTATTTCAGGACTGCATAGGAAATGCAATATGGCTTTTGCTGTTTGTAAATTTTTTTACATTATATGTTTTTTTATTCTTTGAGTCCTTTATGGAGTCCCCAGGTGCCTATAACAATGTGACAATTAATAGAGATATGCACAGTAGAACAATCTCCCCTTATAAATAAATCTATGCAGATATGGCAATCTACCTCAGGGCATCTTTCAAACTTGGGGAAAAAAATGTCAGGGAACAAATCACTTGATGCCTCAGACAGTTTGTGGACATTGCTCTCTGTCTTTGGAGGCTCCTCTCACTTTTCTCTCTCTCTCTTCTCTCTTACCCTCTCACCTCAATGTACTTTCATAAAGATAAGTGAGGATAACTGGCATGAGCTGTCTTCAGGGATCCTTTGTGATGCCCAATACTCGAGGTCATCCCCAGAGGAGTGGTGTGTGAGGGGGAGCTCAGGGACATGTCCTGTTTTCAGATGTTGTCACACACCTGCTGCTGGCCTCAGCTAGGAGCTCCCTGCAGGCACAGGAGAGCAGTGGATTTGAAACTAAGCCTCTACTAAAATAAAATAGCAAACATGACATCTTTGGAAAACAGAAACCCTGGGACTGCAAACAGTAAGAGTGTGGCATGATGCAGACCCAAGGCAGGATTTGGCTTTGAACGACGCTCACAATCCTGTGTCCTCTGGGCTTGCCACCCACACAGCTGATTTCCTCAGCCAAGATTTTGCGAGAAAGGAGGACATATCCTAACCTTCACAGTAAAGCTGAGTGTTTTCTCAGTCAAGCTTAGATGCCCAGGAGGAAATGTAGGCAGACAGGTTCTACTCCACTGACTCACCCAAGAAGGGTCAAGTGTTTGTGTGGGGACAAGGGTGACCACAGACCCCTACACAGGTGACCTTGGGGAACATCTGACATCCAGCTGTCTCTAAGCTGCAGGGGAGATGCCTTCCTGGAGTGAAGTGGGAACTGTCTGTGTCATTTGACGTTGGCCTAAAATGCTCCTCTGATGACCCTAACCAGATCAAGTAACTGTCTCTGTAGCTTGGGGGGAATGCTTTTTTATTTTGTTCTCTGTCACATCAGAAAAGAGACTATTAAAACATTCTAATGGAGGCAGAGCTACCATTACTAGGGGAAACTGGTGAGGTCTAATACCATTTGACATGAATATACTGGGAAGAGTCTAAAAGAGTATGAACCTACAGGATTCCCAGACAGGCACCCAGACCCAGCACAGTTTTGAAAGGACAAAGCTGGGATCTTACTGGGTAAAAATACCTTTCAAAATCCCAGGGCAGTAGGACAAAATGTTATAATAATGTGGATAATATAGATCATTTTCACCAAAAGTAAAAATCAAGATACACTGTTGAAGCAGACTGCCATAAACAAAGGCACCACACAGAGATGGGATCCATGTAAAGAACAAATCCAAACAGAACAAAATTGAATGGAATGACACTAAGCAATCTAGTTTAGATGAAAACAGTAAATAATTTCCACTTTAAATGCTTTCAAAATGTGTCACTCACCCCATGAAAGACCTTCATTACTTTAAGGAGAAAGGGGACTACCAGGTGCCCCTGCAGATGCCCCTCAGCTCTGACAGCCTGAGTGCCTCCTCCATGCACGGGCATTACCCCTGACTACTGCCTGTGTTTGCCATATGTCGTCCCTTTTTTGTTCACTGCCATTTGCATGCTGGCAGGTTGACTTTTTAACAAGGTAAGAGTAGGCTGAAGATTTCAGATGTGGGCACTTGAGAGACCCTCCCCTTCACGGCAGGCTCAGCTTCCTCAGTTTTAGCTCGGGCTGACATTATATCAAACTGTGCCTCTCCCCAGTGGGGATAACCACAGTTTATTTACAAGATACAACAGGAATGTCACACTAAATGAAGATGAAAGATGTGCAGAAAGCGTGATTGCTGCCTGTGCCTTCTTAAGAACTGCTTATTAAGGAAGTTGTCCTTTTAAGCAGCAAAGACCCACCAGAACTGGCCATGTTCAGTACTGGGGCAGGATCTGACTTGCTCTCCAACACCATCGATAACATTCCTTCTGTGGTAATGATGCAGATGCTAATGAGCATATTAATAATAAATAACACTGTGCATTTATCATATCCCTGATTCAAAGAGTGGGAAATGCTTTGCCAACTAGACAGTGTGAAGTCCCAGAGCAGCTCTTTTCTCTGTGTGGAGCCGATTGCTACCCTAAGCAAAGGGACTTTTGTCATCTGGGTTAGCAAAGAAAAGTGGCAGTGGAACCACTGGATTCAAGTCACTATGGTGCTGCTGATTCATGGTGTGAACTTGGGGGAGTTATATCAGTGCTCTGAGTCTCAAGTTAACCATCTGTAAAATCAAGATAATTATATTTACAGTGCTTATTTCATAGAGCTGCTGTGAAGATTAATTAATGCATATATATTTACAAAGTGCTTTGAGATCTTCAGGTGAAACCTGCTGCATAGGTGCAAAATATTAATTCTCTAAAATACCTTGAAACCTCAGGAGCTGCAGTGTCTTGCCAAATATCATTACATTTTATAGTGCTTTTGTTCTTTGTCTAAGGAAGTTGTGTTGCATGTAGCAGTAATAAATTCTGTTAATGGCATGATACTTTGAAAATAATAGTTTTTTCCCATTCCTTTTGACTTGTTCTTCTATCTTGCACCATGTGCAAGCAGATTATGGGTTCATCAAACAATAATTTTAGGTCATTATTAGGAAAAATAGATATATATGTATTTATTTTTTTTTTACCTCTGTAGATCACATCACAAAAAAAAAAAAAATCCCTGTGTTTATTTGATATTGGCTATTCCAGCTGTGTTGGTTTTTTGTGATCAGTCAGATAAGCTATAATGCACATGATCCAGAAAGAATATAGGTGGAGACACAGTGAGGAACTGAGGATTATGTCTGTTTATTTTATGTGCTATGGGCAGGATTGTTCTCTCCTAAATTTAGCCATCTGAATATTAGTGGTTAAGTCTAAAGTAGTTGTTTGAAGTTGCTTCATTGGAAAGAGGTGGGCACTGGCTCAGAGCAGCTTGCCTGACCTTTCTTAGGTAGCAGAGATCAGTGCAGCTGACCGGATGTAGGCTTCCACTGCAGGGTAAATGGAGCAGTGCTCTGAGTTCCCCTGGCTGTACAACAATCCCTCCACTGGATCTGGCAACCCAAATGGCCAGATTACATGTAGGTAAAAAATGTGGATATTTTAACCTGCAATTTAAATCTCACCTCAGACGTATGGCTTCATTAAGAGGATGAATACAGAATTATTTGATGCAGGGAGATATGCTGAGAGTGACACATTTCTTACAGTTAAACAATGATGACTTCTGCAGTGCTGAGTAGTCAGTAAACATCTCAGTATTTGTAAATCAACTTAAAAAAACAGCATGTTTTGATAACATGAAACTCACATACACTCACCAGTTCTTATCTCTACCTATTTCAGCTGTTCCAGGATTGTGCATGTTAGTCATATTGTGTCTAAGGTTCTCAAACTGTGGTATTTCCACCTCCTTTATTTTAAAGCAGTTTTACAGTTTTAGGAATTCAAAGACAAGAAGCTATTCAGTGGAAGGTTTCTTCCTTAATTTCTCTCTCTGACATGCAGTCAAAGCCCCATGAATCACAAAATTCAATTCTACCACCTCTCCATGCTTATATATATATCTCCAAATAGCTGCCACATCCAAAATACACACGAGTTTTCTTCCTAATTTCTGCCCATTCTAGCCATCTTTGAAAAAGTTTTGTATCCCAGGTCTATAAGAGAGTAAAACGGGTATTTGCACATGCACACCTATATACAGAAAAGTCAACATTCAACCAAGGAAGCAAACAGGTTATGACTGTTTAAGCATCTTCACATACTTTCCCTAATTCAGTGGACTTTTACTGTTTAGCACCAGCTGACCATCTGCCTTAATACACACATGTACACACAGACCTACACATGCATGTTTAGATAGACAGAGACACACAGATTTACACTGGGGTCTTGGGAGAAGACTCCTTTTGATTTTCTCTGGACATCTGATCTTCCTTAAGGCAGTTGTCATTCTACATTAAGTTGTCTTGTTCTGCCTCAGCTCACTCTTTTTTGTCTTAAATGCCATATTATAAAATGTTTACCAGCCCCCTGCCCCCTCTGTGATACCCACAATCCACCTGGGCACCTAGGGAAGCGTGCTGTGATCCTTCCTGACACATGTCAGCAAACATCTCATCAGGGGCTCAGCTGTGTCACCCCTGATGATACTGCGCGGCAAGATCAGTCCTGGGCTGCATTACACCCAGTCCTGCCCCCGGGGGGGCTGGGAACCACTATGATAATTGGGTCTGACCCTCCAAGATCACGGAGGGAAATCGCCTTCACCCGCTGCAGCAACGGGACAGATCTGTTCAATTGAAACCACGTTGCTGCAGCGCGGGCAAACCCCTCCAGTGCCTGTAAAAGATGGCAGAAGTTTTGCCCGTGTGCCTGTGGTGAGATGATGTGGCACAAGAGTTACGTGAGCAGCTCACCTGAAACTATTTCCGATAAAAACAGGAGGGTCTTCCCATTCACAGCGTTCACGTACTTCCCAGCCTGGCTGTGGGGTTATAAAAAATGTGCTTGGACCCTGCTGTGTAGGTGTTGCTTCAGTGCCCTTCAAGAACCCCCCTAAAAGCCCTGAGTTCTCTTTGCAAGGATCCTAGGGAACAGGGGGGCTGTCTATGAAATTGAGGAAAAGCCCAGAAAAATCAGTACATTTCAAAATACCCTGCCCATTCTTTACTTTCTTGAAAGAAGGGAGATTTTCTAGTTTATTAGAATCATCAAATGTTTTATGTTGGAATGGGCCTTAAAGATTTTCTAGTGCAACTCCACTGCCCTGGGCAGGGACAGTTTCCACCACACCAGGTTGCTCTAAGCCCCATCCAACCTGGCCTTCGGCACTGCCAGGGGTGGGACATCCACAAGATCTCTGGGCCACCTGTGCCAGTGTCTCAACATCCCCACAGCAGAGAATTTCTTCCTAATACTTTCTTAATAGAAAGTAATGCCTATTTTGCCCAGCCGACAGAGTACTAAATTTAGTGACACTCAGGAGTTCCTTCTGTTGCCCAGTTCTTGCCTTCAGCCCCACAGAGCCCTACCCCAAATCAGTGGACCAGCATACAAAGAAGAAGGATGAAATAGCCAGTTGTTCTCTGACCTGGCTTTGTATGTTCACATCATCAGACAGACACTTCCTCATTTCTCTTGTCACAATACCAAAAGAGAAATGTAGGACTGAGAGGTGCAATCATTCCCCCATCACATTCATTCTTTTATTTTTCCCTTTCTTGCTCTCCTTACCAGTACTCCTTCTCCTACTTTAATCACACCTTACCACCCTCTCTACTTTTGTGCATCTCCTGCCAAATGATGTCCAAAGGTTTGTGGCTTTACATTTCCCTGGCATGCAGATATTGCTGTCTTGTCCTTTGCTGGGCGTGAACCCTGGAGTCATCACCTCCAAAGAATCAGATGACAGACCCCTTTTCAGATCATGTGTGCTTAGTTAGGTTGCAGAAGCATCTCAGAGGGGAAATAAATGTGTGCAACTATGTGAAATAGTTAGAGCAACACTGGATAAAGAAAACAGAAATTGAATTTTGTAGCCTGTTTTCAATCAAGCTTTCAGAAGCACCCGGTGCTCTAGTAGTAGCAGAAGGCAGTTTTAAGATAGCCTTACACCAAACTAGTTCCTTGTCAGTTTTCCTGAATTAGACGTTGGCTTTCATCCTGTGTGATAGATAATTTGTCTCTTCCCAAGTCCCAGAAACAGCGAGTCCTTGTGGAACAAAATCTAGCACTGAAAACTCCTTTGCACTATGTGCCAAGGCAAACAACTTGCTCTGCAATGCAGGGCAGGGAAAGTAGAGGGTCGGAATTAGGTTAAGCATTAAAGTTAGGACCTCAATAGGGGGAGATTTTTTGGGTCATTGTTTGTTTGGGTTTTTTTAATTTGGTTATCCAAGGGGTGCTGAGTAGGTGGTGCCAGATTTTACTCGATTTGCTTGTGTTTAAATGCACACACACACTGCACTCACACAAGCACACACTCATAAGCACATGGAAACGGGTGTTTCAGTGCGGGGGCAGGGGAGGCGGAGGGGGAGCGGAGCTGTCAGGACGATGTATGGCAAAGGCATCCCATCAGCTTGAGGGGGAGATTTTCTGGGCCTTGGTTTGAGAAGCAGACAGATGACTGACAGGGGTTAAAAGCTTCCTGCTTTCTTTCCCACATTGCCTCCTTGATGGTAAAGAGTTCCCTGTCCCTCACACAGAAGGTGCTCTGTGATTTCAAAGCATTTTGCTGAAAATACTGTACAGACTATAATAAGCTATTGTAGCCCATGGCAGAGAAGCCCAGCTGAGCCTAATTCCCCATATCCTTAACTCATCAGCTTCTGATCGTAATGCAGGTTCAGTGTCCTAGAGTACCATTAAATAAAAAAAATGCTCACAAAAAATCCCAATTAGTACATTTCATGATGGTGAGAGATGTCAGACTATGCACCCTGGGCATAGCAGTTCTCTGCTTAGTCACGAGACAGGCAGTGTAAGCTACCCCACAGTCTCCTGCAGGTCTGACCCAGAGGGCCTGAAACCAAAGGGTAGGTAGGAGCATGGGCTCCTCCACTCTTTCATCTTCCAGCTGCCTGTCCAAGGCTGTCACAGGTGACATGGTCAGTTGTGATGCTGAAGGCATCGTCACCCACTCTCGCAAGGAGCAGAGCACAACCACCACAACCTCCAACACTGGCAGCAAGGAGGGGAAATACATTAATGGTGCAGGCTATCAAGGGAAATTAGGAGAAGGATATACAAATGAAAAGAAAAAGCAACATGATTTTAAGTAGCTGTGACACTCCTGAAGGTCATTGTTGGAGAGAGTGAAAAAAGTGGTGACACTTGAGACAGTGAAAAAAGCAGTGACACTCAGCTCTGAGTGATCAAAATTACAGAAAAACAATAATAAAAGGCACCTGAGACTTGCTGCATAGCCCAAGAAAGTTTGTTACTCCACTATTCCTGAAATAGACCACATTCTTCATGGGCTGCTTTGCAAATTCCCTAGTGGGAAATAATTTGTCTGCCTTGCATTTATCCAGTTCCCTCTCCAATAGAGGTCTCGTCTCCCTCCATTTATTTCTCATTTTTATCTTTATTTAATGAGCAGGAGATAGGACCCATGTCCTTATTGTCCAGCATAATTTTCCTTAGAAGAGATTGCATCAAACTTTCTAGTCTAAGACACAGCAAACCTCACAGATTTCACAGACATGAGAGAATATGACCTCTCAAAGGTCTCTTTGGTTCATTGAGCTTGAAGATGAGACATCATCGTGACACTTGTGCTGTAAACACCTAAATAGATGAGATCTCAAAAATCACACCTCTGAGCTTCATTCTTTAAATATTTCTTTGCCTGAAAATAATTATGCCAGACAACTATCATGAAAACAACTTCTCCTTAGCCAGGAGACAGTCAAAATGGGAAGGAGTAAAGCAGTGATCATGACTTCTTAGATCTCAAGCCGAGTTGTGAGGTTCCTGCCTGTTGGTTGAATTACCCGTTCCCATCTCCAGGTGAGGTTGGGGTAGTTAATCTGTAGCTAATGATGTCTTTTCCAGGGGAATGCAGCCCAACAGCACATGGCTTAATGGAGACTGACCCACTGTGTTCAAATGGGTCTCTCTTAACTACAGCATATTAGACCCACTTTTTTCACTTTGCAAAACCAAACCATCCAGTTAATACAGCAAAACCAGGAAATTAATAAACATTATATTTCTGTGCTTTTCTTCTCTCAGTACATTCAATTACTTCTTCCTAATAAACAAGACCTATTCATGATCAACAGGTCTCAGGACTGATTTTATTTTATTATCGTCAAGGAGAATTGGCTTTGTTGTTAACCTTTCCCGTTTTTTTTTAAATGCCCTGGATTTCATATTCAATTTTTATGCTCCCTATTTCTGATTGTTTCCTTGAAATGAGAAATTCAAGGACTTTGATAAATGGATTGAAAGGTTGCCTTATTTCTCTGTCACTTCTGCCTTTGCATCCTCTGCAAAATGCGGTTTTGCAAATCATAAAGCTGGGGATTGCAACAAGTATTCATCAGAGTATGGCAGAGAAGGCTGCAGGGGCAGAACAGATTAGATCAACCTAGTGAGGGACTAGAAGCAGGAGCTGGTGGGAAACAGGAGCTGAAATTAGTGCAAACTGGCATAAGCTGGCTTCTCTGTAGTCTCTTTGGTGTTGGTATCCATGGGCTGAAACCAGTTTTACACTGCTGTGGTCCTGGGAGCCATGGAAAAGGGCCTTCATTATGTGTGTGAAAATCTGTTGAAGAATTAATTTTCTTATTTGGGACAAATTTACACTCCTTTTATAGTAACTCCAGTTGAAATAGTGCTAATACAGGTATGTGTCAGACTGTGAGAGAGGCTGATTATTTATCCATCGCTGCACAAATTTTCACCTAAACTGCAAATGACAACATTTGTCTCACCCACCCACCCCACACCTCCCTAAGCAGGATCACCATTGCTGGGGTATTCCATACCTCTCTGAATGAGGCATTGCAAATAAGTGACTTCTTCAGAACAGCTTTTCTTGAATTGTGTCACAGCTAATAAGCACCTAGTGCCAGAACTTTCCCCATTCAAGACATCAGCATACTCAAACAGCAGCTCTCTCCAGAGAGCCAAACTCAGGCCTTAAGTAACTGCAGAATGAGAAACCTTAGGCACTAAATAAGTTATTTCTCTCCTGCATGAGCTGAAATTGGGTTTCTGTCCCTCCTGCATCATTGTAGTCATTGCACTGGAGCTGATACCAGGAGCACCTGGAGATCTCTCCTAATACCACTGAGGGTGGTCACTTAATGGTGGAGTTGGTAAATAAAAAACATCCCTGTGCCACTGCACAGGAGAGGTCCCTGCACAGCAAACACCTGGGACTGCTGTGTCTCCTACTGTTCCATTCCTGTGCTCAACTAGAGGGCCCAGAGCCCCTCAGAGCCCTTTCAACCTTCTGAGCCCCTCAAGCCCCACTGCAAAGGGCATCCTGCAGGGAATGCTGACCCAAGAGGTCACTGAATCCACAGCACTTCACAAAGAGCATCCCTCAGAGGGATGTGACCACCCCTCAGCACCCACGCGAACGCGGCCAGGGGTGAGAGCGCCACGACCTTTCAGATGATTCAAATGTGTGATTGTCACACTTGTCCCTTCACACACCACTGTCAGGGCAGATAGGACCCATGTTCCTTCTGGCTCTGTGCTTTTCACTCCCTTTCTTTGTGTTACTATGGCAAGTGAGGAAAATGTTCAACTCCCAGCTCTGAGTCATTGCCGCCCTCCCAAAAAACAGTCGTGTCCTGAGCTGCTCTTTCCCAGGAGCTGCCAAGCACATCCCAGTATTCACCTGAGCTTCTTAGGTGGCTACAGACTACAGCTTGTAGCAGGAACCATTAACACTATTAATAACCCCTTTCTAACATGAGACCTTTTCAAACTGCGGGTCCCAAAAGCACTTGACGCATTTCACTACCTACGTGTTGCAAATCCACACCCTCCTAGGAATTTCACAGCCATCATTGATGCAGGCTGAGCTCCTTGCACCTGCAGAGCAACATCACAGACAGACCACAAGTTGTCCTGCCCCAATCTCATAAATGCGTCACCACACAAAAGAAGAAGGGGCTCTCTGCAGCATAACAGCTCCCCACCGTGCTTTGATGTACCACCAAACAACTCCACTTCTGAGCATTCCTGTTCACCAGGGCACCGTGAGTGGTGTGCAAGGCTTCCATCTTCCTGGATCATTTCTCTGAGCAGCAAAATACTGGAGCTGCTCAGCTCAGACCAGCAGGCTTACTATGCCAGCTAACACTGCGACCAAAGATCCAAGGAAGCCAGAGTGTAATCCCTTTGAGAGCATGAGTAGCTTCTGGAGCAATAATCTTCTGTTTGCTGTTACATTCATCTGTCCATCCATCCATCCATCCATCCATCCATCCATCCATCCATCCATCCATCCACCCATCCATCCATCCATCCACACAGTCACCATTATTCTCACTATAGGTGAGCACCTACATTTCCATGGAAAGGGCAATGCACATTTGTTCATCGATGGCCATCTCATCTCACTTTGATTTATTTAGAAGACAGGAATATTCTTTTTTGCTTGCCTTCACTTTGGATGCAGCAGCCATGACTGACTAACTTAAGCATCTCTGACCTTTACTGCCTGTGACAATTTCCCACCAAATACCACCTCTGAAAGAGTTTTATTTTAAAAAGAGACCCTTTGCCATAGGGAACAGTGAATTTCTTTGCCTTTGCATTCTCACTTGTGTGCTGGGGAGAGGCAGTGTTGGGAGGACTGCTGTGCCATACCCTGGGGTTTGAGAGCAGGGTCTCTGCATCAGGGTGAGACGGATTGTAAGGAAGGAAGGGAGGGGAAGGGAAGATAGAGACACGAGGAACCGCGTCACTTCCACAACTGCTACTGCTCAGGAGAAAGAAGAAAAAGAAATATATATCTGCTTGCCTATTAATTTAAATCTAGACACAGGAAGAAGTCAACGAACTGTAATTTATGAGCTGTCAAAGCCTGAAAAATTCCTTTTGACACTGTATTTTCAGTTATTACATGCTTTCCTGCAAGACGACAGCGTAATTCTGTAGGGAGTCTTCTAGTGAACAGCACAATGGCAGAGGGCAGTGGGGGCTTTCTTATTATCTTTTCTTCCCCCTTTCGTTGTCTCTCCCCACTCCTTTCAATCATCCCCCCTTTCCTACCTTTCTGCTTGCCCAAACAGCAGCGAGGAAGTAAATCAGCAGCAGTCCTCATCCTGCCAGCCTCTTTAACACCTCCAAGGCAATGCTCAGTGCTGAGCTGGATCCAACACCATGCAGTTTTCTGAGGACTCACAGAGTGAAGGGAGTGGAGATGAGGCAATGACCACAACCCCAACACAGACAAGGGAAATATACTCTCTCACACTCTCTTTGGCATTTCAAACACTTCAGCTGGTTTTCCTCTGCCTGTGCTAGCCATCTACCACTCTTGCTGGCACACCTTTTGGTTGTGTCCCTCTCACTTGTATCAGCATCAACTGACAAGTGCCAGCTCCCTCAGATGCCCAGAAGTTGGCAGCACTGACTGCCTCGCTCACTGCTTCTCCATAAAGTGAACCTGGACAGTGTAGAGTCCTGCCAGGATCCTGGGTCACACATGTTCCCTTGAAGAGGAGCAATTTCTCCTCCTTTCCAAGCCTTCCTGAAGGTTTGCTTCTTGGAAGGATGTGCTAGGAATTGGGATGGGCATGCCATCACACCCCTGGACCAAAAACCAGTGAGTGGGGTGGTATTTTGGCAGTAGTGTTTCTGGAAGATAAGGCATGAAAGGGCCACCTGCCCATGGGCATTTGTCCACATCTCCATCAAGCTGTGGGGACACACAGGTTTGGGAGGTGATGAGAGTAGCACCTTTGCCCAGTGTCAGTTGATGGAGGAACTCAAGCTAACATCAAATTAAGCTTGACCTGAAAATATTTCTTTCTCCTGAATCCAACCTGAAGTTCCCTTGGCATCCAGCTCATTTCCTTATCACTTGGGGACAGGAGTGGGGGAAGCTTTCACAACAAATGTCATTTATCCCTGTATTTCCAAATCTTCCTTTTCCTTACACACACAATTGCTTTTTAATTTGAGTTGCTGGTGGCAGTGGTAAGGTTGTCTTTTTGCTTTATTTTTTTCTTCCCATCTTTGGTTTCTCACTTACAGCTCTGAAAACCCTTTTAAGGTCTATTCTCTGTGATAGGCACTTCAGCTCCTATTTAGAGAATCACTCCCACACGCTGCACGCAGCCATATGCAAACACGCAGACATACGATTTTTCTGGGTGAACTGAACTACACATCTTGCGCTTTAATATAACTTAGGCAGCCTGTGCAAAGCTCTCTGAAGTCAGGATTATGGACTAGTCTTCTGAAAAATGCTGTAGAAAAGTCCGGAGAAAAGGACCATGCTTTCTGCAGGGTTGCACTGCAAGGGAAGTGCTCACAATTCCCAGAATCTATTCCAGTTTGTGTGTCTGTTTAACTTCACTGGGTCTCAGTCACCCCAAGCCTGAATCAGGGCCAGCCTCACCACCTACTGTTACTTGAGCAGTCTTTGAACGATTGTGTGAGACCTTCGTTAAGTCTCTGCTATCATTGCTGTGGTACCATGTTCTTTCAGAATTGAGTATCAAAACAACCAAGACCAAAATTCTCCTGGATTGCAGGTAGAGAGATGAAAAAAAAATGGAAAAACCAGAGTTTTCCCCAGAACTACTCTCACATCTAACAGTAAAAACAAGGAGATAAAAAGATGTCTCTTGAATGTAAGGTGAATCCTTAGGGAGCTGGGGACAAACTGTTGTATCTTACTCATGAGTGGGTTATTGATGGGCAAACTTTCAGTGTTTTTGTTAAAATTCAGGAAAGCCTTCATCAAATCCTGAGTCATAGCTTCCACTTAGACGAGGTGTGAGCTACTACCCAAAAAAAAGACAGGTCCCGTAGCTGTCTGTAAGACCAAGAACCACCAGTCACCCAGGGCTAGGTCTTCCTCAGTCTGAGACAATGTGGCTGGAACAGGTCAAAAATGAGACAGGGCATGCCAGTAGTTAAATGGTGAAGGAGACAATGCAGGGCTCAATGCATGTTCCCTGACATCTTTTGGTTAACATTACATATGCTAAATAAATGTCATCCCTACTGGGACCTGGGCTTTGTTTCCAGCTCATAGAAATTTTCAAGAAAGCTGAATGATAAGAACCCTATTGCCTTTATGTTGCTTCACTGTTCAGGGAAGTCTCTGAGTGCATATAATGCAATTGCTTTTGCTCCCAGGAAAAAAGATGTTGAGGTGAGAAAAGGAAAAAAACTGTCCTGTGTGTCCCTTTGCATGAAACACTCTTAGGAATTATGACTTTGGTTTTCTTCATTTGCTGGTCTCTCCAGCTCTCACAATCTCTGTGGAAGTAGCTTGTAGTGGGTATTTAATCCCAGGGTCTTGCAGATAGAATAGTGGCAAGAATATAATAAAGAAGAACAGGGTCTTTCTTAGGATAGTTCAGTCACTGTGTTTGCAAAGATAACATCTACACCCACATAGCAAACACAACCTGACCGTGAACCAGACATTAAAAATAAGCTGCAATAACCAAGAGGGAAGAACAGAAATAACTGAGTTCTGTGCCCAAATTTTATAGCAATATCTGGAGAGAGGAAAATACAGTATTCCTTAAATACTATTGTTAGAGAAAGGTGCTGCAGCAGAGGTGAAGTCTTGCTGTTCAAGCTGGGAGAAGGAACAATGCCAGAGGCAAGGGAAGGAAAGAGGGGCTATGTGTCTTTGAGATCCTATCTTCCCCATGGCAAAACTGACTGATTGAGTTTTCCTTATCAGTGTAAGTTATCTTGAGCTGCAAAGGTTCTCTAGAATTGGAACTTCCTTGTAGTTCTTGCTGAGCACAGTGTTCAAGAGGGTGGACATTAAATGGATTAAGAAGTGGGTAATGGACAAATCTCAAAATGCAGTTGTCAAAGAGGAAGAATGATAGAGTGAGAGTATTTGTAGCAGGGTTCTACACAGATCAGTAGCCGGCTCTGACGCTAGTCAGCATTGTCATGAATGATGTGGAATTAAAAATCCCGGATGATAAAATCTGGGGATAACACAAAATGGAAAATGGTTAGGACAGAACTCTGATACAGAGTCATCTAAGTCACTTAGGTCACTCTGAATGAGCTTTGGCTGGCTAAGACATTCTGTGCATGTTTCTGCAGAACCAAACTTAATTTGATTCAGGGAAGAATAGAGGTACAAAACGGGCCTAAAGAACAAGGGGTTATATTTCATGAGACAGCGACCTAGAAGGTACCTAGGCAGTGACCTAGAAAAGTGGTTAGCATGGCTGAGGAAGACAATGTTATCTCCCATCATGGTGGTGGACAAAACCATCTAGTGGGACCTCTAGCTATAGAAACAAGGAGCCTGGTGAACAAAGATAATTGTTTAGTAGGTGGTGCTGGTGGAGAGAGTACTCCAGAAAACTCATCTGAGGTCGGCATTCATCTTTTTAGAACTGTAATAGTTTTTTTAAAAAAACCTGTCTAAATGAAACACATGCCCTTAAGTGTCAGGTTTGAAAAGTTGTGCTCATCCTTGCCTGAGAGAGCTCGAAGAGACTTGGGCCTTTACAGAAGTATCTTTTCTGGGAAAATAGCCTATATACCAAAGAGCACTTTAATCACCTGGAGAGAGGCTGCACTTTTCTCCAAAACTTTTCTAATTTGAACACTATGCCAAACACATTAAAGCGAGAAGTCAGAGACAGGCTCTTGTCACAAGAGGATGCACATCAAAGCAAACTATGATGCTGTTAGCAGCTCTGCCTGTTGTCCTCGTAGTAAGAGTTGGCCCCTCACCAGGACACACATTTTAGCCAAAACACAACCTATGGGGATGGCTGCTGGGCAGCAGCAGGATGGCTTCAGCATAGTGGTTCAGCCCCCTGGGGCAGCTCTGTGGGCATCTCTGGTATGGAGAGGGAGAGACCAGACCCCTACAAATCCCTTTTGAACAATCAGGCATGTGAACCTCTGACTAGCCCAGGGTTAAGGTGGTTTGGGGAGAAAGGAGGAGTTTTCCACTACTCCATTTTTCCCTGTGCAATGCCCATCTTTGCTTCCTGACTGATGCTGCAGATCACTGAAGAGGGTCTTTAGCATGGGGAGCGTGCCGAGCCCAGGCACTGGCTCTCTGTGTCAGTGTTATCGCTCGCTGTCACATTTCGAAAGAGGAAGCGAGTCTGTGCCACGCACGCAGAGAACAAAGCCCTCACCAAGCCGAGTGAGAGTTACAACTTGTCAGCATGTCTCTCAGCCTGCCGAGGGCCAAACATGAAACACAAAAAAGGCCTGAAATGAGGGAAAAAGGGAAAATAATAGCACAGTGAGCTCTCAAGCTCAGAAAAGGCTTGCTATAAAACAGCACCTTCGCTCTCTGCCTCTCTCTGTTTCTCTGAGTCCTGGCTACTGATGAAGGGAAGAGATGACTCCCCTTAGCACAGTTACAGTACTGTTGCAGTAATAGGGACCAGAGCCAGGTTCAGATCTGGCTGGCACAGCCCTGCTTTCTCCACACACCCCAAAAAGCATTGTTAGCCAAAAAGCATTATTAGTAATAATGGAATCTGAGGTGGAGAGAGCCTGCAGAGGGTCATTTTTGACTATATGGGCAGTAAAGCTCTAGTGGCTAGAAACACCTGTCTGTGACTTGGACTTTACCCTGACTTGGTCAATTAATTTCTTCTGCTACTGACAGTGAGTAGGAATGGTATAACTGTTTTTCATATATGCTGATTTTACCTTAGCTGTGTTGGTGGGACAAATTATTCTGTCATTCCATGGTGTATGTCTGTAATGTTGATTTGTACGTACTTAAGATCTTGTTTCAGGAAGCTTTCTAGATTTATGGTTACTAATCGCTTGGTCCACATGGATAATTTTCTGTTTCAAAAACTTTTGACATGGATAATATGCCATGGCAAGAGAAAGACAATAATATGGGCAGCACTGTGCAGGGCTAAGATGAAAGACCGACTTCGGTGCACTTCTGTGAAAAAACAGAGATGCATCTATACAAACTCAGTGGAGAAAATTGACTGAAAACAGGAGACAAACTTCATATGGATTCAGTCCTATACTGCCAGTTGTTGTTGATATAGTTGGTAGTATATGCATCCTTCAGGCTCTCTGGTCTAATTAAAATTAGATGAAGCAGAGCACTGTCAATATAAAATTACTTGACAAATATTTGTCTTGCTCCCATCATGGCACGGTGCTGCATCTTCTTCTTCTGGTGCCCATCCTGGCAAGGGATTGTGTTCCCCCCATAAGACTCACCTGCTGTTAAGAAAAACATCACCCAGTTCAACCCCCTTGCCACAGGCAGGGACATCTTCAACCAGACAAGGCAACCTGGCCTTGGATACCTGAGTTGTCTGTGTAGACAGAGAGATGCCCCTTCTCTTGTAGGTGTATAGAAGTCTTTTGTCACCAGCTCTTCCCTTTTGCTCTGCTTTATGATTTCCATAACACAGGGTCTCAGGAATGAGCTCAGGAGTGGCACATGTAAGATCAAGGTGTGGTTTAAATCCAGGATTTTATCTAACTCTTGATCAGCAAGGCAACAAATTCATTAATCCTGAAGGAAAACACAAGGACAATAATGGTCCTTCAGATAGTTCAAGGCCATGCAGCTATGCTACGTTTACAAAGCAGAACCCTCATTCAGTCTGTTAGAGTTACTAGGTAGTGTTGGGCTGAGCTGAGAAGGATTTGCAAAGGCTGTTGGAAAGGAGAAACTCATCAAGGAGACAGAAAAGGCAGGATTTGGCCCTGAGCACTCCCACCTTCCTGCATGCTAGAGGAAGATGATGGAGAAAAGATTTGCAGGTGCAAGCTCCTAGTATGTCATAGGCATCCACTACAACCAGCACCTGCTTGCTGTGATTTCAGACCACAGCAGCCAAGATGAGAGCTGTGGGACTGTCCCCACAGGCTCCCCAGGCAAGGGCTGGCTAAACTGTGAATGGAGAGGTGCCGTGCCTTTTCCTGATCGAGCTCATCCCGAGACTCCTGTCCACAGCACTGCCAGCAGCACCAGTGCCTGCACTAAACTGTCTCTGCAGCAGGAGGCTGTTTATGAACTAATTTTTTACTGCTGGCATAGCACCCGGCTCGTTCTCACCTTTCTTAAAGGTTAACCTCATTTCCTTCTATTAGTTGGTTTTAGCGAATGCCATTCGGCACGGCAGTTAAAGAGCTCTGTCAGCGGATGGAAATGACAGTGGCATTTAAAGCCAGTCGGAGTTGAGAGCTGGGGGAGTGGGAAGGTGGTGGAAGAAATAATCTTCAATAAAATGTTTGTAGGGAGATGCTAAGTGACATCAAAGGAGCCTTGCTTTCCCCAAGAGGAGAAATCTTTGGCTCAGTGTGCTCATTGGGATGGGTCTCCCTGAGTTTGAAACCAGCCCAAATGCAGGGAGACAAGGTGACTGGAGGACTCCAGAAAGAATTCTGGACATCCCACCTTTATGGATAAATTCTTTCTGGGTCCAGTTGCCTTGCTTAGTGACAAGTGTGTGCTGAATATTACTGTCACTGAAGGAAAGTTCCTCTGTGAGTGTGTTGATTATAAATTCTACTGCAAGCCCTGCCTGGCACTTCAGGCCACCCCATCTGATCCCAATTTTATTGCATTCCTTCACTGCTCCGCAGTGCAGTTTCAAAACCTGGGGTGAAACCTGCAGGAAAGACTTCTACTCAAAGGAACGGTGAGTTTTGCCTGTGCAGGAGATTTCACAGGAGGTTTGTTTTCTTTTCCTTACTGCAACAGAATGGTGAAAGGAGTGTGAGAAAACAGGCTGAATCTGGGAAATACATGCAGACTACCAAACCCTGGCACAGAAAAGGTGTGATGTGTATCATCCATGCTGTCCTTCTGCTCTGTCCTCACCAGATCTCTCCTGGCATGGGTGTAATATATCGTTCTGCATCAGGGAGACTCTGCAGAACTCAGCAGTGGCAGGGACATCTGAGCAGTGTTTCAGCAAATCAAGAGTCTGATCCAAAGCCTGCAAGGCTCTGTGGCACTCTTTTTCATTAACTTCAATAAGCTCCAGCTCTAACCCTGAATCTACAATGTTTATTTCAAGCACTGGTGTAACATCACTGAAATATGATGTTCCTCCTCAGATGCACCTTAGGGTACCAGTCTAAATGAATATGTGGATAAGTCGAGCCAGATCCTGCTGCTGGGTGGCATCCTAAAGTAGACCCATTCATTTCCTGGGTCATTTGTCGAGCTGGCCAAAGCATTTCAAAGGAACAGTTGTCTAGCCCTACATGAAGTTTTGTAACAGGAAAAGCATTCCCCTGGAACAACTTCATTTCAATGAGATTTTTGCCAGGGGACATCTTTTTTTTTTAAAAAATTAATGCATTGAGTTCTCTTTTCAGGAGGTACAAATCTACCATTTTAACAGGATCTTTTTGATTTAATTTTGTTTCAAGTCTGTATTTTATTGAACCACTAGCTTCCGTTCTGAGTTAGACCAAAGGTTTGTCTAGTCCAGCATCCTCTGTTCCAACTGTGCCCATTAGAAACTGGAGGAACAGGGCTTTTATAAAGAGTGATCCTCCCCTAATACCCTCTGGCTTCCAGCAGACAGAGGTTTAGTGACTAAGATAGATTTTGCATCTGAATATTCACATTTTATAGCACTGAGTGGACATAACCACCACTAATCTGTCTCATTTGCCTTGGAGCTAATTTATGACTTTTGCATTCAGCAACATCCCATGACAGAAATGTCTTTTATTTATTCATATAGTGTGTGAAAATATACTTTCTTTTGTCTGGCTGAAAACCACAGCCATTCTGCTTTATATATTTTATGTTTTGAGGTTATTAAGACAAAGGCTTTTTATTCCTCTGAGACAATATCCTGTAACATTTCACAACTGAAGAATTTCCGTTTCACAAGAACTTTGGCCTCTCCAATTCAAAGTGGAAGCACATTTTTTGAGACATCAGTATTTCTTACAGAAAAAAAATCCCATTTTTCATCCAGTTTCAGTCATTTCATTATATCATTGTAACTGAGGGTGACAGCAGCAAAAATAATAATAGCAACAAAAAAAAAATCAAACAAATACCTACCAACAATAGCAAAAAACCTACTTGGGCACCCTGGGAAGAACTGGCAAGAATGAATTAAAGTTTCACAACAGCAGCTTCTTCCTGCCAGCTGGGCTAGGAGAGTAACAAGGACAGGTTGGGAGGATCAGGCACCCCAGCCTAATCACACTGGCACCACATCATGTGCCTACACCTTATTGTTCAGCTGCCCATAAGGCAGGTGTGTTCTATATAGAAGCAGGTCCAGTTCTCACCTTCATTTTTATCAGTAAATTCCTCCAAATGGCACTTCCACCTACAGAGAGTGGAACTGGTTTAACAAAAGTTATGCCATCCTTTTAGGTGATCTTGTGGGGGAAAAGGCACTATCAGGGTGTGCTAGCAGTCAGAGGGATGTCTGAAGGATTAACTGGGTGGATCCTTTTGGGGTTCAGATCTTGTACTATTCACCTTCAACTGGCTCTATGCACTGCATGCCCAGCTCCACAGCTCACATCCATAAGCAGATCCTTACAGAATTTCACCTCTTGCTCCATAAAGCAGGGAGAAATTATTTTTTCCTCCAATCTTCGTATTTTTCTGCTTACAGTTATAGGCAACACTGCCTCTTTACATGCTCATATACACAGCCTGGCAAACTCCACTTTTGATTTTAACTAAAGATTCCAGGTACAGCATCAATCAAATAATGCACAAAACTTCTGAGTGAAATACAGCTTCATAACTGAAGTGAACATTAGGCTAAGAGCTGTATGAAGTAGGAAAGGTGTTATTGAGACCTATGAGACGTGCTGCATGGATTCCTTTATTATTACTGTTTTCTTTTGCATTTTCTTCATTTTCTTTGTTTGTAGATGAGGGGATGGAGAGGAAAAAAAAGCCAGCAAGTTTATAAAAGCAATAGAGAAGGGAGTTGAGGCATTTTGTGGAGATCTTTAATGACATTCTGTATAATTTGAAAGTGGGGAGAAAAGGGGGAGAGAAAAAGGGAATTAGCAAAAAAACTGGCAAAAGAAAAGTGGAATGTGGAGAGAAGCGTGTGGATGAATTTTAATGCAATCAGAAAGCTGTAATAATGGTAATAAAGGAATATATTCAGACGTCAAGAGAGGGAGAAGGGAACAGGACCCGCGACACCAGAATTTAAATTAGACATAGGCGTATAATTCTCTTTTCTTCCCCCCCTCCTTTCTTCAAATGAAGAAAATGGAATTTTTAAGCACAGCAAAGGAGGGATTAACAATTGGCAGGTTTTCAGCCCTTTGTCTTTTGGCGAATCCCATTTAATCACCGTCTTTAATATTAAGGAGGCTGTGGCCGTGCGGGGCTGTCTCAGGCTTGGGGAAAAGGGATGATATACAGAGGAAAAGAGAGATAACACTTAGGTTCAGGCAATTGTGAGGAAGTGTTTCAATTACCTCCACTGAAGTCTTTAAAAACTGAAGTTTAATTTGATCTGAAATGTCGTCCCAGCTCCTGTAAGAGAAAATATGTCCTTCTCACCCCCCTTCCTGACCATGCCTATGCTGTTTCAATAGTCCTCAGTGCTCAAGGCTGGAGTACTACCACAGATTAATGTCTTGGCCTTCTAGGCTTCTGGAAAGGGTTTCAAAGCCTCAACTGGTCACCAGTGAGAAGAGTTTAGGAACTGAAACTTATTTTTCTGACATACCAGTCTTGACACCACAGACCCTGCGGAGTTTGTCAAGAAGCTTCTAAGCTTTGCTCTGAATGAGCGTGAAAACCAAATGGCCCTTCAGGCTCAGCCTCAACCTTGTGTGGCCACAGAGTGAAAAGGGGATGTTACACATAGGAATTAAGACCTGTTAAATTCCCCAGAACCAAAGGCAGCAGGAGTTGTATTCAAATCTGAGCTGCCTCTGAAGGATGAGTGCGAAAGCAGGATTCAGTGTTCATTTGAGGTGTCATTTGATAGTACTAGACAGTCTTCTCCTTCATCTTCTTTGGGAAATCCATCAAACTGGGCCAGGATAATATTTGTGGATTTAAAGGAGGAAGAGGCCTAAAGAGTCATGCAAATTCCTGCAGAGTTTAGTTGTAGCACCACTGGACACATTCTCTCTTCCATGCTGGGTCTCCTTAGGTGCCTTCTTCCATGAACATTTCCAGAACTGTTCCTGGGAAATGGGAACTGTATGAACAGGCTGCTAATATCTACTGAAAAAAGTCTGAGTTTTACTTTCTTTCATTATTGGAAGGTTGATTTAAATTCAGATATTCTTCCTGCTGTGTCAGGATTGTGAAAAAAAAGTGTGTATTTAGGCTATAGGTTGAGTTTAGAAAGACCAGATTTTTCCTCTCAAGTCTTTTCCTAAAAAATATTGCCTCAGGAGTAATTCTCAAAAATATTCCAGTTGTATGTTTCAGATAAAGACTAAACTTGGAAGAATTATGAGCTGCCAGGCACAGTTCAGAAGCAGAGTCTTTGTGCTTTGCCTGGCATGGGGTTGTTTAGACCTATCTCACCACCAGCTTTCCTAAGCAAGGGCAACAAATAAAATGGATCTTTGCAAGTTGTTTTCCCAACTCAATATCAAACACCATAAAACCTGTCATTTAAGATCTGCACAGGGAATAGCATCTCTTGGCAATGGACAGTTGTGATAGGGCTGTTCAGCAAGTCAGAACTACAGATATTTGTCTTGGGGTTATAATATTCGCAGCTTTACAAGAAGAGTCTGCTGTTAGAATCATTCAGGCTATGTCTTCATGGCAGGGTTTGCTTGGCCTGAGTCCAAAGATTTGTCCATACCCTACGTGCACAGAGGAAGCCTGAGTGTGTTTTCATCTGAGCTGCCCAGATGAGGCTCTTGTTTTATGGCTGGGTTTCACTTCAGTGCAGGTACACAGTGGGTGCTCCCACAGCAGCACAGGCCAGCCAAACCCAAACAACACCCACCCTTCTGCTCTGAACCCTCTTCTCCATCTCCTTCCATTTTTCATCATAGCTTTGCACTTTTTCCATCCTGCTCATACATTTGCTTTCCCAGGAAATTTCTGCACATGGTTTAGCAACTGATGCATGTCAAGGACCTCTTCCCTGTAAAGTAGGTCTTTGCTGAGGTGGGTGGAACTGTGATATAGACTAGGACACTGAAAGCAGAGAATAAACCCAGTCATGTTTAATTAAAAAACACAATCTTAGACATTGGGTTCAACACCTGGCAACAAGTTAATTTTCTTTCCAGTTTCTCATACAGCCAACAGTAGTCAACGTATCTGTTCTCTTGGATATATGCACCTTGATCACCATGACATTGTCTTTAGGAGTCACACCACTGCAGGACAAAAAATCTCACCCTGCAAGATAACTCCAAAATTCACAGTCATTGTAATTTACAAAACTAGTCTTTTATTGAGGACTAAACTCTGCCTTGACTTACCCCCACTGTCTTGCATTAAAAGGAGTTGGGAAAGCTTCAGCCACTTAAATCTGATAGAAACTATTTCAGGGTTCCGCCACAGATCTGATCCCCAGCCTGCCAGGAACCTTTCATTTCTACTGACAGACCTACCTGTGCTCCTGGAGTGTGGAAAACCTCACAAATGCCCAGTTTTGCCTGTTGTAAACACGAATTAGTCTTTTTGCAGGTGGGGAAACTGAGGCTGCCTTTTTCATGGGGTAATTTATGTAGCCCATATTTCCACTGAGGCCGCTGTCCTTGGCAGAGATATATTGTAAGTATTTAGTAACAGTAACTGCACAGTCATCCATCTCTTTGGTACCAGGAATAGCAAATCACTCTAGGAGAAAAATGGTTTTGTCTTCCACAATTTCCAAAGCACAGCTTGAGACGGGACTCAGGAGTCCCAAAATGTACAGAAAACAGTTTCGGACAAGCTCCTGTATATCCTTATGGGTCCACTCTTCCATAACTAGATCAGGAATGATTTCCACTCTTTCCCAAGGCAAGATATAGGTTCTATCTATTGAAAATAGTTTGTGGCATGTTCAAAATAAGCAGAAGGAAGAGGTTCCTAACTCAGTGCGTGCTTAAGCTGCAGAATGTCTTGCTGCAGGATGTGCTGGATGCTAGCAAGAGCACATGGGTTCAAAAGTCCACTGAACAATTACATCAAAGGAAGACACTTCAGAAACTCCTATATATGAAAAAAAAACCAACCAACACTGCAGACTCCATAATTTCCTGAATTGTAGAGCACTGAATTCTAGGAGAATGTCTGGGGAGATTAACAGAATTCCCTCTTATTTTACTCTTCCCTACACATCCACAACTGGCTGTTGCCAGAGACAGCAGAGTCAGACAGCCCCTCTGTCTCTTGTTCAGCTGTTCTTTCACTCTGTTTACAGGATCTATGTCCAAATCAAGGCTCAGAGTGCAGCCAAGCAATTAAGGAAGAGAAATCCTTCAAACTAAGTTTTTGACATGCAACAGTGGAGAGTAACGCACCTGTGGGATGAAGCTTCCTTCTTTGTGCAGGAGAATATTGCTCCCACACTTGGGCTTATATTCGTTTGCACTTGTCCCCATCACACAGCTGTTCAGATTAGCTGTTATTCTCTCTAGCCTGGGTGTCTCAAAGCCTCTGTCTCCAGCAGTTGGAGACCAGCAGCTGTGTAATCATATCTGCTAACGTACGGGATATAAAGGATCTGTAAAGTAAAACCAAACCAGGGAGGGTGGAGGGGGAGAGATAAGTACAAAGAAATCTGTCCTGTTAAGATGTGATTAGGGATGCCCCACAACACCCAGCTGCAAGGAAGAGGTGAACTCAGCAAATATTTTAAAGCCTGCAGCAGAATTAGCCCCTTGAGGGTGTTGTTTGATATGGGGAGGAGGAGGGGAAAGGGGCCAAATAGGAGCTGCTGCAGGTGGAAGGAGGGTTTGTTTGCTATTGTTTGGAGTTAGGTAGCAGTGTGTTTCTGTTGTTTCAAGAGAGGGTTGGGCTTTTGAATCTTGTTGGATTTCCCCCCATCCTAATTTTTGAAACACCTCTATTTTACAAGGTTCATGTATTTTCCAGCAAGGTACCATGGAGAAGATAATTAGCTAATCTACAATTAGCTACAACAGAATTCATAATCACTTCCCCTGTGGAAAGGGTGGTAATCATCATCACGTAGCTGTAGGACTGCTGTGAAAATGGCAATAGGAGTGTTAAGCCCAGGGAAATGCCCTGCTTTTAGCCTATTGATCACCTGATTAGCAGAGGTTAAGGGGAGTGGTGGAGCACTCTGGCTCGAGACAGCGACAGGTTTGAGCTTGCAGATTTGAGTTCACAGCTCAAACCAAACTTTCATAATGTTCAGGGCATCTGCAGCTCACACTTCTGCTCTCTAGCTCCTTCTTTCTTCTTTGACCTGCGGAGAATTCCTTGGTCATGACTGCCTGAAAGAAACACAGGTTTATAGCTCTTTTTCACCACTGTGACTTTGGCATATTCCTGATTCCCTTGCTTGGGCTTGGGGGTTCTGCTGGATGAAAGGCTGGACATGAGAACCAATGAGCTCTTGCAGCCCAGAAACCAGCCCTGTCCTGCACTGCATCAAAAGAAATCTGAGGGAGGTGATTCTGCCCCTCTGTTCTGTTTTTGTGAGGCCCCCACAGAGTGCTACATCCAGCTCCGGGGCCCCATCATATGAAGGGTAGGGACCTGTTGTAGAGTATCCAGAGGAGGCCACACAGATGATCAGGAGGCTGTAGCATTTCTGCTGTGAAGACACGCTGAGAGAATTGGGATTGTTCAGCCTGGAGAAAACTCCAGGCAGGCCTTATTGAGGTTTTTCAATACTTTAGGGTACTAATAAGACAGGTAGAGACAGGCTTCTGAATATTACCAATAGGATAAGGGCTCCCGCTTTTCAAACAAAAGAGAGCAGATGCATGCTAGATAAAAGGAATACTTTTTTTTACCAAGAAATTGGTGAAACACTGAAATAGGCTGCCCAGGGGATGGTAGATTCTTCATCCCTGGAAACTTTCAAGATCCTGTTGGACAACCTGCCCTAGCTGAGGATGTGCCTGCTCACTGCCAGGGGCTTGGAGCAAATGACCTTTAAAAGTCGCAAACAATTCTATGATTCTGTGTGAGTATGTGAGCATCTCAGAACTATCTCCTCTCCCTTCTCTGCCAAGGATGAATCAGGAGAGTGGGCAAGGAAGATCAGCTCTGCTTCTTGCATCCTCTCTGTAAAATGTGCAACTTGGTCCTATGCACTGGCTGTTCTTACCCACATCTGCATGGGACATCTCTAGGCCGCTTGTTTGTTGTGTCGTGGTGCCAAGGGGGTAAGCTTAAAGGCCTTCCCAATGCCAGGACCAAGGCACTGCTCCCACTCTGTGTGTGCAAGCCACATTTGGGAAGGAGGGGAATAGCAGCAAGGACAAGTAATTATTAACTACATAAATTACCCTGGGACACAGAGATGGTAAATCTGTCCCTCTTTGTTTCCAAGGCCTTGGAAGCCATGTTCTAGATGGTAAAGCCGGTTTGTGCTTTCCTGATACAAGGATTCAACCTCTTTGTTTTGCATGAGGAATTGGAGAACAGAAGTGTATTTATATACTCTTATCTAAATGTACCCCCACGCACACACATACATTAGGAAGAGCTATCTGGATAAACACAATCCTGTGTCATGTCTCCCTGCGAATGACCCTAATTTTCCCCCAGTCCCTCCACAATTGCTGTGATTCTTGTTCTTGTCCTCTTGCTCCACAGAGGGTCAAACATCCTGCATCTCATTGTCCCTTCTGTCTCTTTAATTAGTGCCCGTCCTCCCCCTTCTCCCCCTCACTCCAGTGTCCCCCCTTCCCATCTCCTCTCAGCACTTGGTTTGCAGCGCTCTATTATTTCACCTTTCATGTGTGCCGTCTCCTTCGCCTGGGCCCATCTGACACCTCTGCCTTACACTTATCATGGAAACATAACATTTAAATACAAATAGAACAGGGAATAATTTAACCCCTATTTGCACTGGGGAAGGTGCCAAGGCTGCGTATAAACACTGCAGGGAGGTCTACAGATGCTGTATATTTATCTGACAAGTTGCATTTCTTCACCACAGTGCCTTGCAGCCAGCTTTTCCTGACAGGAACAAGCCTCCATTGCTGGCAGAATGGTCAGGAAGAGGGAAGCCTGGTTCCATGGGGATATTGGAAATATCACCTAGGGGACATCTCTGGGAACCCTGATTTGCCAGTGCTGTGATCCTTCTCTTCCTCCCTGTCCTCCTGTGAGGATCTCAGGGTGCTACCTTCTGTCACTGTGATTTGTTTATGAGAAAATGAGGTAGACCTATGATGAACTTAATTTTCAATATTATCAGAGTGCACTAGCAAAAAGCTCCTTGGCTCTCCTGGATGGCACCACACACAAAAATATCCACCCCCTGGTGGATATTTCCATGGCAAAGCAGGCATGACAGACTCAGCTTGTGGAAAAAGACTGATAATGGGGGTACAATAATGAGGGAAGACAAAAACGTGAGGAGAAGAGGCTCGCATAGACACCATGTTCAGTTGCAGTACTTCAGGGCAGTGTCACTGCTCATGGTACTGCTGGTTTTAATGCTGTCCCTGCAGAAAGGTTAGTGGGGTGTCCTCACTAACACTCAGTATTCAGGTGAGATAGAAACTGAAATTGTCACTTGGGACAGTGTAATAGACAGAAATTTGGACAGGATGTTCCTCACAAAAAGCAAAGGGAAGATGCTCAGATGTGAATCTACTTGATGCACGGCCATGTGTGGCCTTAAGGAGGATACAAGGAATCACACCTGTTCTTAGACAGGCTGAATAAACTCACTGTATTCATTCCCCCCACAGAGAGGAGATGGAGGATGCTCCTCATGGCTGCCCATCTCCATTGAGCAGGGCTGTGTGGTACTGAGAGGTACAACTCTCTCTCCATGGGAACAGGCCAGTTTAGGCTGGAGCACAAGGTGAAGGCACAGCTCACATTCGGGACATCCCAGATCACAGGCTCATGCCTGGCCTCTTTTTGTCCTTCTCTTCTGCCCTAGACAGTGGAATTTCTGTTCTCCTTGACTGTGTGTTCGCTTTGCCCTGAGACCCAGGTCTTGGGAAGCCTGGTCTGAAAGTTTTTCACCCCACAGTCTGAAATGGCAGTGAATACTGAATGATGGTGGAGATGGGGGACTGAGTCTGCCCAGTGCTCTGAAATTCAGATATGGTTTCTGAGACACATAGAGTTGGAGCAATGTCTCACTGAAGGAGGAGGAATCGTGGGACTTAGGATGGTGATATGAGTGGGTTGTGGTTTGTAGAGACAGATCCTACAGACAGGCAGAGCTTAGGGACACCATCATCTAGGACTGTTCCAGGTTTGTGTGCAGCCAAAAACTCTGATCTTTGGAGGATGTAGTGCCCTCAAGACTCACTAGAGGACACTGGAAGCATCTGGTGAGCAGCACCAGTGGTGTGCACTCATGCTCAAGACACACCTTGATGACACCAGCACATCCCCTCTTCATTTTATTCTTGCAAACTCATGGCCTTATTTACAAATTAGAAGTAGTTTTCTTGGTGCATGGCATGTCTGGGATGTGAAAGAGTGGTGTATGATAATGCCCAGGGTGTAAGAGGCTCATAAAAGACCATCAGAGGATAAACTCCTTAGCCAAGGCTTGGAACATGTTAAATGGTCCCTTCTGCTGGACTCTTCCCTCTATCTTTCTACTTAGGATTTGTGAGGGGTGTTGTTAAAATACAGTGTTGAGTTCCCTGAAAGAGCTGGGATGTGAGAGGTAAATGCAGTATTTTGTTATAGAAACTACTGAAAGTAAAAATCTTGTTAAATCGACTCATTTTTATCAGTCTAGTGTGTGATTGTGTAGAGTTCTGGGATGGCAGATAAAACAAATGATTGCCCTGACTTCACAGGGTGCTGTTTTTCAGGAAGGAGACAGGATGGTGACTTAGATGGGGTTAGTGGTAATGTCCAAGCAGTGGCTGTCCATGGAGATCCCCTCCATGCCATCTCCCCTGGAGCAGCAGCTCCTGGGGAAGGTGGTGCTCGCCTTTGACAGAGCCTGTTCCTGATGGTCTGATGACCATCTCATGGGCAGCTCACCAAAGCACCACATCACCTGCCAGCCAGTACAGTCCCAGTGTACTGCAGAGATGCAGGGTGGGGGGAAGTGAAAATTAAAATTTGAGTGCTTCCTAAAACACCTGGTTTTAGCTTTGCATAAACTAGACCAGAAAAGGCAGTTTCAGGCCAGTTCCACCCTAGAGAGTTTTGCTGACAGAGGAGAGATGTGATTTTTTTTTAAATGATACATTTATATTAGCAAAAAGTCTGGTGAAAATAGTTGCACAGCTATAGGAATGCTTTGGCTGATGCAGCTTATTTGAAACAGGGAAAGCTATATAAAGTAGAATATAACACTCTTCTGTTGTGCTAGAATAATTTACCAGACACAGAGTTTCTAGGCAAAACCTTTTGCCATCCATGTTCCTAGTTCTTTCTGGCTGATCTGCCCCCTTCCTAAAATATCTTGCAGGACATCTGATCCCATTTGCTAGGTGGGTTTTCTTCCAACATCTGGAAAACCTTTGGACTTTGGACTGGACTCTTTTCCCAAGGCTCTGTCACACTCTAGAAATATACCCCACAGACCTGAAATATACCCCAGAGACCACACAGTGAACGACAGTAGCTGCCTCTTTAGGGTTGTACCTCATATCTTGGAGTCTGTTTTGCAGGACACTTTGGCCATTGGGAAAACAAACCTTTCACATCACCTTCTTGTGAGGTAGGGACAGCCTACAAGCTGCATGGTGTTAGTAGGGCTTTGTGCACCACTACAATCTGAACTTTGTGTTGCCAGCAAACACCTTGAAACGCCTCTCTGCTTAATCAACTCCAACATAAAGCAGGAATATTTCTTGCTTTAACAGGTCTATCAAAAGGCTATTCCTGGTTTTCTCACCTATCAGAAGTGCACCTGTATCTCTCTAAACCTATTTTTCCTACCAGTTCAGCAGCCTAGCTGAAGGCAACATAACTCCTGCTTTTCTGTGGGCAGTACAGTTTTTGTCGTGGATAGCTCAACTGCAGGGTTGAAAGCTTCTAATACCCTCATTCAATAGCCACTCCATGAAAAATTATTCACATCCAAGGCTGTAAAGTAATTTGCCAATGTGCAGGTGCATCTTGAAGAGGGGAATTTTGATCAAACACCGGTTGAAGCAGAACAGATTGCATACACCAGCGATTTCTCGGTGAACAAAAGTGACATGAATTGCCCAATTAGTCAGCCAGAAAAGGGTTATTGCAAACCCATGTTTTGTTCAGCTTTAGGTTAACCTGTACATTAAAAAAATAAATTAAATAAAAAATAAAATTATTTAGATATTTACATATATTTATTCAAATTAGTTACATCTGCTCTGTAACGTGCTCTGAAAAAACCCTCTTGGTTCACACATTTACATAGTGTTTAATGAATCATAAATAAGACATTTATGAATCATGTGCAAATGGCCTGTTTACATACACGATGTAAACTATGTAAATTTCCTTTTTTTCTTGGTGTAATGGTAGTAGTGTCTGAACAGAAACCTGATGGAGAGGCATCACTCAGCCCCCTCTGAGATCTTTCTGACAATCATTAGTTTGTTTTCACCAATATTTTCTGAAGGTGTCTCATGAAGATCCCCAAACTTGGTATAAGTCCAAGTATAAATCATAGAACATTTGGGTTGGAAGGGACCCTGAAGACCATCTAGTTCAGACCCTTGCTCTGGTCTCACTCCAAGAAACCCCTGTCCTTCCCATGGTGGGACCCCAGAGCTGGATGCAGTGCTCCAGGTGGGTCTCAGCAGAGCGGAGCAGAGGGGCAGAATCCCCTCCCTGCCCTGCTGCCCACGGGGCTCTGGGTGCAGCCCAGGACACCTTTGGCTCTCTGAGCTATGAATGCAGAGTGCTGGGTCACACTGAGCATCCTTGCTCAAAATAAAATTATGCACTAGCAGAAAACATCCTGCTTTGGCATGAAATACCACCTGCCTGAGCTATCTCAGATATTAACAAACATATAAGTTAACTTTGTGTTTCAAAAAAACAAGTTTCAAAAACTTTGGTCTTATTTCAAATGAACCTTATACATATATTAAAAATCTCATCCAAACTTGTAGATACATGTCTCTGAGTGGGCATGAATGACAAATCTCCAGTTTACAGGCTGTGACTTCTGTTATATCCTGATTTTTAAAAGCTTATGTTAAACATTTTTTTCCTGCAACTTATTTAGTATTGCGAGGGCTACTAACTTATGTTATTTTTCATTTGGACTTGGTTCCTATGTGCTATATTTATCCACATTCCTCTTGGATTGCAGTCTGATCAATGTTGTCATTTCAGTTACTGCAAACTGACTGCAAAAACTGATCAGAAGGAGCTGATTTGGAAGACTTTGGTGCCTAGATTTTAAGAGGCAGATAAAGATTTTATATATGACCAAACCATTTTTGTTTGTTGTTTGGTGGTTTGGGTTTTTTAAAAATTTGCTGGACTATTTTCAAGTATTCATGGGAAGTCAGAGGCTGTTAAGGTTTTTGAGCCAGCCACCTGAAAAGACTAGCAGCTTCTGAGATGTGTCACCTCGGTGAAGTCACCATTTGTTTTGCATGTGATACTGAGCTGTCTTGGCTTTCACATCCCTCCTGAAATATGGTAAGCATCTCTTTATTTTGTTCCAGAAGATAGAAAACTCTTTGTGGGCATGCTCAATAAGCAGCAGTCGGAAGACGATGTGCGCAGGCTATTCGAGGCGTTTGGCAACATTGAGGAGTGCACAATCCTTCGGGGACCCGATGGCAACAGCAAAGGTAAGGGATGGCTTCTGTTGAGCTAGACCCTGGTCTTCGTATATATGTCACTTTCTGGTGTGACAAAAGTATCACATAGCCCCCACAACAGCATCTCTTACTTTAGGAGGGGTCACATTTTCACTCTGCTGATCACTCTCTGCTTGAGCATGAGAGGAAAAAGCTGATTGCACTTTAAAACACATTTCTCCAATGGGCTATGTCTCACTGACACCCGTTATTCCTTGGGCAGAGCCTCCTCTCTGAACAGGACCTTTACAATCACTCAAGATGCTGTCTCCTCGCCCCCGCTGAACAGGACAATTCTTTCTTTGAAAAAAAGCCAAGATTGGTACTTCACACCTTGACTCATTGACTCCATCATCGACTTTGCTTATATCTCACCCACCAGCCCCAGGTCTTTCCCTTCTTCACCTGATTTTTGCATGGACTCCTACCAGCTAGTAATTGCAGCTGCAAGGATACAGGTGCCTGTTTAAATATCACACTCATTACACATTTACTGTTTGAAACACACAAATTCTTCTTTGCAAAACCAGGTGTCTTTCACCCATCTGCCACTTTTTGTTACCTGAATAGTACAAAATATCTTCTGCTACAGCCCAGGCATGAGAATGAGTCTTCTCTCTTTTGCAGTAAGGTCATATTTTTCTTCATCAGTCTCTACACAAAGTAACTTCAGTTGGAATAGGAAACCATCTCCTCTTGGCAGTATAATGTCTCCATTAAATATTAATCTGCATATAATATAGTATAAGCCCTGTTGGCATGAGCAACACCAGAGAAGAGGCCAGTCCTGCCGACACAGTTCTTATCTCACTGGATGTTTCAACCAGCACATTTTTGCAACAGAGAGGCAAAAAATCCAAATCACAATGATGCACTGGAGAAAAATATTGTTATTCCATAAAATCACTGGTGGCCAAAAAGCATACTTCACACCAGCCTCATAGCTGTTCAATACACATCAGCACAGCTCAGCCTTCCTGATGTAAATGGCTGAAAAAAGGCTGTGGACACCTTTCTTCAATTGTGCGATTACTTTATTTTTACAACACCCAAAGACAGGGGCTGCCCCACAGGGAAGCAGTAGGCTAAGATGTCCTAGAGGAGCTGCAATCATCATAACAGCAGACAGTTAAGCACATCATTCACTGTACAAACCAGTAAATTGAGAAAAAGCAAAAAAAAAAAAAAAAGTCTGTCTGCTTCCATCTGGAATGAAATCTAATGACAAAGGAGTTAAATAGAGTAATAATAAAGGCAATAAAGTCTGTGTTCTGTAAGAAACGAATTCCAGAGGAGATCCAACCCCCAGACTTGTCTTCATACTTGCTCTATCTCTTTTTTTTTTCCTTCTAAAACAATTTCATTATAAGACAGAGTCTGAGTGGCAGCTCCATATTGCTAACCAGTTTAATTATTAGTGCTAGCAGGCTGCAGTCTCAGGTTGACGTTTCACTGAGCTGTTCAGGATCAATACTGAGCCTTGACAGAGTTAATATTACCAGCTTCCATTTGCTGGTGCTATTTACTGAGAATGTGAAGCTCCTAATTTACACACACATGGTTTCGTGCATGCACACACGCACACAGAGCAGTCAATCCAATGGAAACCTTAAGGCTAGTGCCCTTATCTTAGGAGACAGTCAGGCAAGCCACAACTCCTACAAAGTTATTGCCAGTCTGTAATGTTTTCCATCTGCTAGAAACCCATATGTGACACACATTGCTTGTGAGCAACTTATTTTGGGTAAAACCCATAAGGTTTAAATTCTATGTAAGCTGAGATTTAAGCAGATTGTCTAAATTCCAGATAGCAGTCAGATCCCATACACTTAAATCCTACCCAGCCCACCAGATAGCCCTGTGGTGAGCCTCTATACCCTTCAGGTAGCTCAGTGCAAGCACTGCTCTCAGAGCATGGGTTGCAGCTTCCCAGTTTTGTCCCATCACAGTCCAGTCATAGCCAAAAAGCTGCCTGAGACTTTTCTGAAGTCATGGTTGTTCTTCTGAGCCATGGGGCACAGCCTTCAGGGTCTGCAGAAATACCTCCTGCATGAGTCACAGCATTAGGAAGAGTGGCTAGAGCATGTAACCAAATGGCAGAAGAGCTGGGATTGAAGAATTTCTGAGACTGGAGGGGAATGCATCACCTGAGAGAGGATGGAGTGACTCTGCACCCCTCCAGGTAAAGCTCACCAGTGTTCAACCAGGAGTGTAGGAGTTCTCAGGTGAGGGAGTTGAAGTGGATCCAGAAGTACCCACAGAGTCTTCATTGCTGCTGCTCTCTGTGCAGCTTTGTTTTTCCCTTTTTAATTTTTTTCCCATTCAGCAGTCTGCCTCAATAACTCAGAAAGTAATAATTTCCAACAGCATCTTCTGCAAGAGGACCCTTACCACCCTCTGCAATTATAACCCTAGGGCCTGATTCTGCAGTCTCCTCCAAGCTGACAAAACAGTCAGGGCAGCCCTTCCAGCTCTAGCCTGGAAGCAAAGGAACAAGTAAAACTTAAGCACATGCATCACCCTGTTACTCAGCAGTGGTTACATCTCAGCGTGTGTCAAAATCCCTTCACACTCCAGAGCTGCTCCTGTTGAAATTGTTCTGAGAAGAGTGACATGACTCATGTCCTCAGCTCATCATCTCCTGGAGGCAGTTCTGGTGACAATGGGAAGGAAGATTATGTGCACATTTGGTGTTGTGTACGGAAGCCATCCCATCAAATGCACAAACAAAAAGGACAAAATGTTGGGATCTCTACTATTGTCTTGCCATGTACACCAGCAAAAGTTTCACTTGTCCTGCTACCTCAAAACCTACAGGAAGTAGTTAATAAGAAGCAGTAGGAGGGATGTTATTAACATCCTGGGCATTAAACAAGATAAATGCCTGCTATTCCCTCCATTCCCACCTTTATCCAGCTCCATTGATCCATCAGGACCCTCAGCACAGGGGTGAATTTCACCTGAAAAGAGTGAAGCCTTCAACATGACAGCAACACTGCAGCCAAAAATCCTGCTCTAAATGAAATTGGTGACTGGAACTGGAAAGCTTTTGTATATTTGCTAATCAGCATCTTCTTTTTAGAGGCAGAAAGTACAAAAGAATCTCTGCAAATAATTAAACATTCTAATTCTGGATTATCTCTGATTAATGAAGAGGAAGAAGTGGTATCTCAGGAGCCTGGGAATGCTGGGGTGGGATTATGTCATAATTGATCCCTATTGTTTCCAGCTGAAGTTTATCTAGCTCATTTTCTCGTGATTGTCTCCTCAGAGCTCCTTATAAATTAGATCCAACTATTAGCAATAACCATTGGGCCTTTCCTGAAATACATCCAGAGCAGAGTGCTGAGAGGGTGATACAAAGTGAACAGCTCTTAAGTGTAAGAAATTTTATATATGTATATTATTTTTAGAAGGAGATATCACAGCTTTCTTCAATCTCATTCCTATTAGCCTGCAGTGATGCTTTTAGGAGCCTTTGGGGTTCGTTCTTCTAGTTTGCGAGTTGTATTGCTTCATTTTTCACTCTTTCCTGTAGGGATCTGAAAAGGTTTGAAGATTTTCTAAAGGTGCTGAAAAGGGGCTGAAGGAGAGCCATCCCACTGTGAGGACTGGCATCCCCTGAGCTGCGACCTGCCCTCCTTCAGGGAAACTGAGAGGGCCCTGCAAACTGATTAAAAGCTCAAAAGTCTTTGGTAGTAATAGAAGGGGATGGAAGCCAAAACTTCTCAGATCTCCCAATCTGTTCCAAAAACCGCCTTAGCATATGGAAATTATCCTTTCTCTCTCTGAGTCAGTTTGCTTATAGCTGGGAGTGTTTGGAATATTTTCCCCCACCCTAGAAGTGTATATAACCCTTTGAAATGTTGATCACTTTTGCACTCCAGCACATATTCATAAATGCACCTTTCTGCCCTAAAACCTTATGTAAGAGTTCGGTGTGAGATTCCCCACACAGCAATACAGGCTAGAGCAACACTGCCCACATTTCTCTAATGTCCAGAAGAGAACACCTACGCGAGCACTGACTTTGCAGCTATGAAAAACTAAGATTCAAGTTCTAGTGGTGGCAGGATGATAATCAACACATGGGTACCTCTCCCACCCCTGCTACTTCACCAGAAGGTGTCTCATGCTTTGCCAGACCAAAGTGGCTTGGAGCCAAGACAAGCTCTGGGCAGTCTGTTATGGAGCTCTACCAGGCTGTGATATGAAAAGGTACCTTGTGGATTTGGAGTAACTTGAATGCCTTCTGTACGCTTGTCCTGTGGTTGCTTTTATCAAGTATGCATAGCTTTCCAGAAACTTACACATGCTTCCATACTGTTTCTCATAACCACAGAGGGAGGAACACTCAGAATTAAATCTAATATGAATAAAAACATCCAGCTTTTTCACCCAATAAATTGTAAAATTTGTGCAAGATTCTGGCAAGGAAAGCTGTGGAGGTCAAAACATGGGTGGATTCAAGATGTATTTGCTAAGTTTTTGTCTGTCAGTGCTTATTATGAGAATTGTGGGAATTCTGGAAGCAGCTTAGCCTTAAGAGGTCCTCAGACTGCTGATGACTGGACAGTGGAAAGGCCCAGGACATGTTTTTTTTGTTGTACTTTTTTCAAAGCCATATTTATTGGCCAGTTCTGAGGACAGGATACTAAGCTAGATAGACTTTCATGGTATCCATGCAAACCTTCTTACTCTCTTCTTTTTCCTCTTGCAGGGTGTGCGTTTGTGAAATACTCTTCACATGCAGAGGCCCAAGCTGCCATCAATGCCTTGCATGGCAGCCAGACAATGCCGGTGAGTAGCTCTGTAACATGGGCAAGGGAGGATTGGGCCAGCTCGGGCTGTCCTGTGGCCTGATTGAGGGGCAGAAACAATTTATCTGTGCTCTGAAGCTCATCATCCAGGAAGGCCCAGAGCCTTGGGTGTGCTTAGCTCCTCAGTGGAAAGGCTGGGATGATGGCACTGTCATTCCTCACAGGCATAGAACCCCAACAGGGGCTGTATTTCAGCAGCAGCAGTTTTGATGACCTGAAAAAAAGACCTATGGTTCACACCTGCCAAAAACTTTGGGTCAGGCTTGCCATTAGCACAACCTTTCAAGTTTCAGAGGGATAAATCAAGTAGAAACCTGTGTCTAAGGGTTTCTTCATTTTCTTTCCTCAAAGAGTCCGTGCCCCTAAGCAAAGAACAAAGACCTCTTTGCCAGCATTCAGCAGAGAGAAGTATGTTAAAAGCAGTAGTAGGAGCTAGAGACAAATCACACAGTGGTGGGCACCTTTCATTGTTACCACAAAACCACCAACCTAGGCATAACTGTGGTTCCTATATCTGCCCTTTGAAAGGGTGTCAGACCAATTACTGGATCTTCCAGGAAACATCTGAGGGATCATTTCACTGGTAAAAATGTCTAGTCATATGGGGTTTCAAGACCGATTGTTTGAGAAAATAGAAATGGGGTCTTATTTTCTATGCAGATAGATATTTGTACACCATCATGAGACAGAGAAGAATGTAAGCCATTCCACTGTCAGTAGGAGAAGAAAATCTGGTACAACTTGTTTTGGTTTATTATAATAGTGTATTATTTTTATTACTTATTATTCACAGTGTAAATCATGGAAGGCTAAAAAGCATGCTGACAACTTGGAAAGGATACAAGAAAGCTCAATTAAAAATATTTGAGAGTGTAAAATCTCCCTTTCAGAAAGAGACTCTAATGTAAATTCATGAATTTATCCAAATAAGTTTAAAGTGGGCCCGACAGATTTTCTCTAGATCTTTGCAGGGATGAAAATGGAAAATTCTTTATAAGCAAAAAGGTTTCTAAAACTAGAAAACCATCAAGATCTCCTTTTTTGGAACCCTATCTTAGACAAATCAGTTTAAAAGTGGTACAGGTTTACCAGTGATGCAACCCAAAAAATGTCTCCTTAGAGACGGGGTCTCCATTTTTTTAAGTACTTAAATACTTTGAAGAGTCTCTTCCTAAAAACCTGCTTCCAATAAAACCAGATGTTGGGCATGATGCTGACATCCCGTACTGATATATTATGAACACCTTTCCTGAGACAGGATAAAGAGGTACTTTTAATGACTTTCTTTCAAACTTTGACCCAAAGTGATAGTGTCTATAAGCTGACATCAGGAATTTCAATTCAATAGGGATTGTGGTACCACAGAAAGGTTTAATAAAAAGTCAGTGCTCATCCCAAAAATCCTGCAAACTCCTGTGACAAAGGTGAGAGGAAGACATGAGAGAACAGACAATACCAAAGGAGAGTTGAAGATTTTATCTAGATCTAGTATACCCAAAATATCGCTATTCTTTCCCAGCCCTTTCCCTTCCTTCTTTCAGAAACCTGTGGATAACAAAAATGTACTCATCTCACAACTACCTGGAAAAAACTTATGGCTCCATCCTGGTGGTACCAACTGAGCTTAGGATATAAAAAACACCTAAGAATTTGGCCATTTCATGGGTCAGTTTTGTGGGACCATTTGTCCTCTTGCCTTATCTGACTCAAACACCTGTTATAGAAATACTCTTTAATTACCAGACCTGGGCATCTGAAAAAGCACCGCAATTTTACCTTTACTAGATGCCGATCCCAGACTCAGAATCAAGTTTCCACGGCTACACAAGTTGCCATGGATTGGCTGAACCTCAGAACATACTCGTAGTTCACAGGAAAAGCAAGGAGGGAATTAATTTCCTCCTCTTCAGTATGAGCTAAGTTCATGGCTTCCCCTTGTGCCTCCCATGAGCTGCAAGCAGGTGCGACACTGCTGCCACATCTTTGCAGACCCGTGAGGACCTGCAGAGTGACCAACACTCAGTGAAGACAGGGAGCACAACAGGTTTTTTTCCACAGTGGCTCAAAATTTCTGAGGCTCTTCGAATGAGATAGGCCAAATCCTGCCAGGAACTCTGTGCCCGCTCTGTTTTCATGGCACTTCGGAGTGTGCGGCGTCATTCGGGACTCGCTCGGGTGTTCACAGGGAAATGCAGCCACCTCGTGGTGAGATGCAGGTGCAGCCCATAGTCCTTGGGAAGGAAGGGGGGCATCGCTGCCATCTTCCCCTCGGCCCCCTTCCATTCCTCTCACCGCTAGGACTGGCCTCATTTGTCCAGTTGCGGTGCCAACTCTGCGTTGTTCCTGTGGTTCAGCCAATTTCAGCATCTCTTGGTTTGTCCTCGTGTACCACCAACAGGGCGTCCATCACCATTCCCGTCAGGTCTCAAGCCGTTCGTTCCTGCGGCAGACTCCTGTTTCTCCACAGCTGTCAGGATTATTGCTCTTCTGTGACTTCCTGTTCACACAACATATGTCGCCTAATAGTTTCAAAAGGAAACTTTCTTTTATGAAAGTTCTCTTCTTTCTTTTTTTTTTTTTTTTTTTTTTAATTAACCTTACCTTGGACAAGTGCCTGACCACCAGCCATTACAAGCCCATTTCTCTATGCAAGGCACTTGTTTCTCCTAAGGGTCCACCAAGTATAAAGCTTTCCAATTTTTACACAGTCAATTTCCTTTAGAAATAAGCTATCCAAAATCCCCTACTTTTCAGCAGGCATAAAGTTCCTTCTATATCTACTTGTCAAGAGACCTTCCTTTTTATCTTTTTAGATCATATTTTCTATCAGCTCATCAACTTTATTAGAGTGTTTTACTGGATCTCTATATCATCCTTTATAAGAAATCATAATTTTTATGTACTTTTGCTTGTATTTATAATATATTTATAACAATTATATGTCTTATACTTTTAGCTTTGCTTACTCCCTCCCCTCCAGTCTCTGTTTCCCATCCATATGGGGATGTAAACAGGTCTCTTTTTATCGTTCTCTTCCCTTCCTCATCCAAGCCTTGTCCCTAACAGCCTTATCCACCAACACAAACTCAGCTGCTATTGCTGTAGTGACAGCTTGCAGATCTAACTTCTCTGCTTCAGGACTGACTCCTGTCCAAACCAAAATCTTGGTCTGTCTTTCCAGCATCTTCTGGTGGATGTTTAGCTGGCAGAACAAGCTCAAATATGTATAAAACAGAGCTCTTGAACTCTTCCACCCAAAACCTGTCTTTTCTCTCCTCCACTTCCGTTCTCAATCACTGTGGACAATATTATCATCCTACCTATCATTCCTGATCCTTCATAGGCATAATCTTCAGCTTGGTGTTCTCCTTCTCCCCACATCTTCATATCTGGGCAACAGCCAAATGTTGAAGAGTCATTCTGCAGAGCACATCCTACAAATCTAAGACGTGGCCTTGTCCATCCACCTATACAGAACAAACTCTTCTCCACAATTCATAGAACTATCATAGAATGGTTTGTATTGAAAGGGACCTTAAAGATCATCTACATGTCCACTAGCATGAGTAGAGAACTGGACTAGATTGCTCAAGGCCTTGTCCAGCCAGGCCTCGGTCACTGCTACGAATGGAGCATCCACAGCTTCCACTGCCTCTTCACCCTCACAGTAACAGATTTTTTTCCTAATAGGTGACCTAAGCCTGCCCTTTTTCAGTCTAAAGCCATTCACCCTTGCACTGTCTCTACAGACCTTTGTCAAAAGCCCCTCTTCAGGTTTCTTGTAGCCCTTTAGGCACTAGAAGTTGCTATAAGGTCTCCCCGGAGCCTTCTCCTCTCCAGCCTGAACAACACCAACTCTCTCAGCCTGTCTCCACAGGAGAGGTGCTCCAGCCCTCTGAGCACCTTTGGGATCTCCTCTGGACTCAATCCAACAGGTCCCTGTCCTTCTTATGTTTGGGGCCCCAAAACTGGATGCAGGACTGCAGGAGGGGTCCCAAGAAAGTGGAGCAGAGGGGCAGAATCACGCACACGTAAGTCACGGGAGCCATTATTCTACCCAGAAACTGCACAGGGTTAAGAAATAGAGTATTGTTGCACCCTGTTCACCATTTCACACACCATGGCAACTCAAAATTTCTTTGATTATGAATTCATTCCTGGAAGGGGTAGAATGGTACTGTTACTGTACACATTTCCTACACAAGGGTGAGAAGAAGGGAAGAGTGTGATTAGTTTGATTTATGTTTAATGGTCTGAAAGCTTCTAATCTATTCTAAATATCTTCCAAAATTCCTGCAGAAAGGAGAGAGAGACATTTCCAGAGATTTGTGCATTCTTCCCTTTTTTCTGTGCTAAGATGGGCAATATCACCTTCTGGGCGTGCCTGTCCCATTATATTGGATGACTCAATAACAGATTTAGACTAAATACCTAATGTAGGACTCATCTAACCTAACATGACACATCCAAAAGTTAAGAAACTTAGGTCGGAGGTTGTCACCTAAGTTTGTCATCTAAGTTTCTATTATAATCAATAGAGGGAAATAGATACCTCTGGAGAAATTTTATTTTACAGAAATAGATTTTGAAAGCTGTCAAACTAATAAGCAAGCCCAAATAGAAGTGTGCTTTTTAGCTAATTTTAGGCATCAGTTTGCCATGGTCCTCCAGCTCCAAAATAGTGGTTCTTCATACAAAGTGGAACTTAGAGGGAAAAATGGACAAGTACTGCTTAAAAAAATTAGCTAAAGCCAGTGCAGCTTAGAGTGAATACTTAACTTCACATACAATGCAGGGAAACTTGAAAAATGTCCTGGATGTTTGTTGCCCAGATAAAGCAATTTGGCATTCAGAAACCAGCCATCCTGCAGCAGGGTTCCCTGACTCCTGTTCCATTAGATGTGCTGTGAACTTCCTTAACACACCAATAGTCAGCACTAAGTTAATTCTATATCTTTTTTTAATTAATGATGTTTAAGGCCATTAAGACCTCAAGATTTCTGTAAGGTAGTTTCCCCCACCAAACAGGCCAAATCCTGTCTTTTTTTACTATCAAAGCCTGCAGCAGTTTGGGCAAAACACTGCATTTCTTCTGCATCCAGGCAATAGCATCCCAAGTCTATCTAGGGCTGGCTGAACATCTTCCATGAAAACTATTTTTCAGATGGAATCCTTGGTTTTGTGAAAAGGGAAAAATGTGAGACTTGGATACCAGCACTGAAAAGACATCTGCCTTTCAGAGAAAGATTCAGCTTAGTTGAACTTTGTAAAAACAGAAGTACTGCAATGCACAACTTTGTTAACTTTGGGGCTTTCATTTCAATATTTTTCTGTGCAGCTCTTACCAACACAAATGACACAACCAACTTCAAATCTCTGTTCAGGAACCACCTACATCAAATTATGCAATTATTGCTCAGTGTTGTTAGATGACATATAGATTAGATCTCTAGTTGTTGTATTTTACACTTTTTATCAATCAAGAAAATATGAATAGCATAACACCTTGAATGAGGTTGATTTTGATCCTCTGCCTATCATGTTTCCTGGAAGTCCACCCATAGCACAAAAATTCCCAGCCAAACATAGTCAGGTGAAAGAATGTCTTTCTTTCCTTAGACAATGTAGTATCTATCCTCCCATAGGGTAAGAGATTTTTTTTTTCCATTTTTAAGATAAAGGTATTTGTCACCTGTTTGCCTTATCAATTAAGAGTGACTTTATTATGAGATTATCACTGCCCCAAGAATCACAGTGTCACAGAATGGTGTGGGTAGGAAGGGACCCTAAAGATCATCTAGTTCCAACAGCCTTGCATGGGCAGCGATGCCAGGCACTAAACCAGGACTTAAAAGTGTCTTTGTCCTGTGCAGTGGCCTCTATCAAACTAATGGCAAATGGGGGTTTTCATCCTCCTGGCTTTGGATGGTCTGACACCTCACCGAGGAAACCATCCCCGGCTCACACTAATGACGGCTGCTGTTACTGCTGAGCATTCCTGCGGTGCAGCTACGGCTTTGCAAAGCTCTGTGAAGTTGCCTTCAGACACAGCCTCACTGTGGAAACTGGCTGAGCAGCTGTGCTCACCCCCCACCAACACAGCAGAGGAATATTTAGGTGAATTAGGGGTGGAGGGGAAAGCAGCACAGAGTCTGGAGAAGCAGCTCTGAGCAGGTGGAGAAAAGGAGGAAAATGGGCCTTTGTGGGCTTGATGAAGCTGCAGTCCGGGTGCTGTGCTCACAGAGTGGTGGGGAAGCAGATTTTGCAGGAGCAAGCTGCACTAAAGTGCTGAGTTGGCAGGAACTCCCTGGGAGGAGCAGCCTGGTGGCTCCGGTGAGTGGGGGGCCACAATGCCGTAGATCAGCTGAGGTATTTTTAACAATTATTTTGATATAAACAGCTCTGAACTTGAGGAGCTCCATGTAAATGGGAAGCAGTGGGGCTTGTAATTAGATTTGTGTACACTTTCATAAATTGCTGGAAAACATCAAAGCCGTGATAGAAGGCTGTGGTGCACTTTATTTCCTTCTTCTGTTCTTCTGTTAATTGAATGGTTGATGTGTGGATAGGAAGTGTTGGCTTCGCAGAGTACTATTTACAGACCCGCTGACAGCTGCACTGTGAAAATTAACAGGAACAGAGCAGCCTCTGTCACAGCTCTTCCCATGAGGGACTTGCTTCAAATTAGATCATTTCTTTCATAGGAGAAACTTTCCTCATTGCTCCTCCCTTCTTCGCAAATATACACACACATCCAGCTGCACACTCCCCTCTCCCCTCAGGCTCATGGCAGCCTTTATTGCTCGGAAGGGTTTGTCATTTCCACAAAGTTGGGGTAGTTAGGCTGCTATTTAAAACTTGCAGCATATTCCCATTCCAGCAAGATACATTCTTCAGGAAGCCATCCAAATCTGTGAGCTGGGTGTTTGGAGCCACAGCTTCATATTTGCAGGTCTCACATAAACTAGAACCTTCTTTTCACCCTCCTAGAAACTCTAGCAGACATCCTCTCAGACTACTACTGTTGGAAATGTGATTGCTGTTGTTCCTAGAGGAAATTGCTGTGTGCTAAACACCATAAAATCCTCTGACAGGACAGTTCCTACACTCAGCAGTTTGCTAACTAAAGGCCGGGGTTAACCTGGCTGGATGAATTACTTCAAAGTGTCAGTCAAAGCATAAAACTTCAAGGTCATCTACACTTTTGTTATCATTGCTGGAGGGGGACTAGGACCTGAGAGACACTGTCTCAAGTAGCTGAGGATTTAGAATTGGTGCCCAAAATGGCTGCAATTAGATCATGTGAATGTCTCTATAATAGACAACACACAAGAGAGAAGCAAAAGAAGCAATAATACCATGTCTGGGAGTAAACTAGTCTTTTACATAATTAATCCATATGTTTAGCCTGTTCTTAGCCAAGTGACCGCAGTTCTTTTTCCTGGTTCCATGAGAAAAGTAATAACTGGTGAACACTTGAGAATCTATATCTTAATATTTATTGATATGTGGAAAATACAGAGTTAAGAACATCAAAATTGAAGCCTTCAGTTCACCACCTCACTTCCCAGAAATGTCTTCAAAACATCCTAGTTTTGAAGAGAACCATAGATAAACCCATAATATAAACAGATAAATATTAACCAGACCACAATTCAGAGTATTAATTAACCAACAAAATTTACTTTCATTGAGATTCCACCATAGGCTCAAGTCCTCAATTAATAAAAGCCACCTTGAGAGAGACAAGACTGCAGTCAACTTCCAGTGCCTAAAGTAGAGATAGAGTCACTGAGCCCCTCAGGCTGTCAGGGTAAATAGAATCATGGAAGCATCAAAGCTGGAAGAGATCTTTAAGTATAACTATCAACCCGGCACCACCATTGTAACTCCTAAACCACATCACCCAGTGCCAGACCCAGATGCCCCCTAAATACCTCCAGGGATGCTGATTCCACTAGAGCAACTTATTCCAATGCCTGACTACCCTGAAAGTAATTTTTTTCTAATACCTAATCTTAATTTCCCCTGTCTCTGCTAAAGGCCATTTCCTCTAGTCTTACACTGCACGCATAGTAGAAAAGACAAGTCCCCACCTTTCTATAACCTCCTTTCAGGTAGTTGTTGAGAGCCATGAGGTCTTCCCTTGAGCCTCCTCTTCTTGAAACTAAAATAGGAAATGGAAAATACATTAGACTTTTCTTTTACATGACCGCAGAAACATATAGAGGAGATTTTCAAAGGTAATCCAGGCTGAAGGTTGATGAAACTCCAGCATCTAAGTGTCCATCATGATTCATAGCTGATTTTGCCTGAAAGTTAGTTGTCCAAAGTCACAAAATCTAGGGCAGAGTGAGGTGCCATCACAGCCAGTCCTCCTGTCCAGATTAATGCAGAAGGCTGAGGGCTGGTTTCACGCTATTGGTGTTAGAGAAGCTGATGGATGAAACTGGAGATGTTGACTCTGACCCTTTTTTTTCCTCTTTTCTATTGATCTTGAACTCTCTAAAGAACACAGACTCCTTGCAACGTCTTTGTGCAACACAGGGGCTGGCTTGTTTAACTCAAGGCAAAGCACAGCACACCCATTCCTTCTATTAAAAAATAGTAGTACCTTAGGAACCCATTCATAACTCACCAGCAGCAGGCCTGGGCCTCTTTCCAGTAATGAATGATTTTTTGAATATGCTACTTAAACACCATTTATAAAGGTGTGCTGAAATTAGGGATGAAAAAAGCAGTGGACATGTAATACCTACATGTTACTTTGCAGCCACTTCTACCACCAACGTCCAGTGACTCTTGGTGGTCCATCTTTGCTTTCCTTTGGGTAGTGGGTTCTGATGGAGGGGGAATAAAGCTCATAGATCCCATGCCATCACCTCCATCAAGACTGCTGATTCTGCAAGCTGAGGGACAGCAGCTTCCCAGTGTTGCCATAATTTCCCTTAATTCTTCCTATAAAAATAAAATTGTAAGACTGTGTTCCCTGCCTCTCCCATAGTTTCATAAATTAACTCATTAATCATGTTTCTGGGTCCCAGAGTAGAAATCCAGGCAGCCTGGCTGCCTGCCAGGGTGTGTGAATCACGCTGGCACCAAAGGTGGCCTTCACTTCTCTGGTCACATCTCCAAAACCATATAGTCATCCACCAGGACACTGATGTGACTTGTGGGGCATGACAGGCATCACTGGACCTCTTCCCTGGATTTCTCTGCTTCCTCTGACCCACAGCATTCACCACCTCCAAATGGGATACAAGAAATAACTGCTTGTGAGTGACGCTACCTCCTTCTAGAGAAAAAGATTTGATTGGCACCCACCTATCCCTTCACAGGTCCAGTGGGAGGTGGGCATTAAATCAGCAGCTGTGGAGGTGGCCATGGGAAAGCAGGAACAGGATCAGGCCACTGCTGAGAGCTACCCAGAGCTGAGAGCTGCTGGTGATAACAGTAGCCCCTGAAATTCTTGCTCCACTCAACTCTTGTCTGCTGTGGGTGAGATTAGGATGCACAGGGCCTAAAATAATTCACAAGCAATGACATTTCTGGGAGATCAGAGACATTGATAAGCCTCCAGCCTGGGAGACATAAAACAGTCCCTGCCTGCTAAGGGAGTTCTTGGCCTACTGGAGGTAGCTCCACTGGGCATCCCCACCTTCCTCTAACAAGGAGTAAGGATGTCAGCATTATCTTTACCTCTCTGCTTGCTTTGGGGGCATTTCTTTCTTCCTCCTTTTCTCTTCATGTATATTTTGATCTAAGCTTCATTTAAATCCATGGGAACTTCATACATAGTTAAGAAGGCTCTGGATCAGCATTCAGTCGCTCTGGATGCCTCTCCTTTTCTCCAGTTAATTCACTCCTTCCCAGCCTTGCTCAGGTGTGTGGTCTGGGTTGATAACTCACATTCTTGTGAGGAAAACAGAAAGATCTTAGTAACTGGTAGACTGCTATCCCTATCCAAAACATAGCATTAAGTAATGTGGGAGTTGTTATCCAAATGGGTTTTGCAAAGCTCAAAATGAATCTTTAGAAGACAAATGTGTATTTATATCAAAACAATGACTTTCAAATAAGACTCAGTTGAAGCTCACACAAATTCATGAATGTGAAGCATCCCACCAGACACCAGTGTCTCCACCTCAGATGTCCACTGGCAAGTGAAATTATGTAGAAGAGCATGCTGAACTTGCCATCTCAAAATATCTGTCTGGTTGGTGCTCACGGGAACAGTGGTTGTGAAAGTCACATGTTTCAGTCTTAGTGGGGTGGAATGCAGCAAGGGTAGATCCTTCACCATAAACCAACTTCTTGTTTCACCAAAACCCAGGAGACTTTCACTGAATTTACACCATTTCATACCTTCACTTGACCATCTATTTTTCTGTATGGAAGCATGGGTGATACCTCCCTGAAAGCAGAATATTTTCTCAATTAACCATGGAACCATAGAAAAGTTAGGGCTAGAAGCGACCTTTAAAGCTCATCTAGTCTAAACCATGGCTGGACAGTGCTTGGAAATCTTCAATTTAAATATGCTGCAGAAATTCAAATCTTTTACTATCTCAGTTGAGAAACATGGTTTACACCACGATGGCCTGGGGTCTGGCATGACAGGGATCTGGGATGCACAGTCATGTGCAGGCTGCTGGCAACGCTGTGCCACAGAAATGTTCTGTGTCACAGAAATGTTCTGTGTCACATCAACAGCTGAAATGTATCTGCCCAGCTTGCCAGCCCTTCCTCAACATCTCTTTTTTCCCCCAGTCATCATAGGCTGTTCATGTCCTCATTCTGAGCTGCCAAAGCAGTGTGGAGCTCTTGTGAGCAGTGTCCTGAAGCATCAAGGGCTCCATATCTGGTTGAGATGCTACTTTGCTTTGACAATAGTCAATTCACTTTATGATTCTGGAATAATTCCATTTCTCTTATTTTCATCCTTGCTCGTTTAACTAAAAGAAAAGATTGTTCATGGGGCTCTATGCTGCAGCTACCAAAGACCTTCTGAATAGTAATAATATTTATTAAAAAAAAACAAACACCTTTTTTTTCATGAAAGGATATTTTTGAGGGAAGTATATTTTTCAGTTAATATGGAGCTAAATATACCTAATCTTCCAAACTACTCTTATTGGAGAGGGAAAATTTACAACATTTGCTTTTGGATTCTGGATTTTAAGTTTTTCTTCAAATAGACAAAAAAAGAATTATTTCTTTCTTTCATATTCCTAAATAGGAGGAAAGAATTTCTATTCTGTTGGTATAACAATACCTTTCGTTTCATAATACTTTAAGGAAAGTGAATGATTTTGTGAGGACTTTTATCATTCATAGACTGAGATGAAAAATCCAGAAGTGCTTGAAGAACTCCGCTTTTAAGTTTAGATTTTTCAGTTATCTGGCTTTGATTCGAGAGGCATACTAACACCTGGGTTATATATTGAGTTCTTCCTAATTAGAGTTGGGTACAGTGACACCAGGACTCAGTGATTCTGTTGCCCTGTGGAAAGCAATAACTTTAGCTCTGAGAGACACCTGGTAAGTAGTGTATGGGCAAATAAAACCTAAATCAAGCTTCCACTCCAAATAAATTAACAGCTCTGGAGACCTGCAAAGGGAAGTACCTGCAGCAACTCTCTCTGCTTAGACACTGCATGAAGAATCTCCTCTACTGAGGGAGCAGTATTATCAAAGGGTCCATCACCACAGTCCTGGATGAATGCTTCCTTTCCCCTCTCCATCTCTGTCACTCTCAAGTGTGTCTAAACCAGCTCTCAGGACTGTACAGTGGAAATAGCTCTTAGTGACTGCTGTCCTACTCATCTTTCAGATGAGACATGAAATTGAAGCCCTGAGTGCAGAAAAACAACATATTTCACAAGATGGGAGGGATGTTACTCCTGGTCTTTTGGTCACCTTCCAGCCTAGGTAATTACATTTCTGCCTAGCTGAAATTCCCACTGCTCTATAGTTTAATTGGACAGTAGTTTCTTTTTTGCTTTCCTAAAATCCCAGGTTGGGGTCAAACCCCACTGTCTGATCCAGCAGCCCTCTTTTCAGTAGAGCTGCATAGGCATTTCCAAAAATATCCAAATTTGTTTTCAGACTTAGGGGACATCATACCAAATGTCCTGAGATAACAGAGCCCAAAGCAAAGAAATCCTCCTTTGGCTTTTGGACCTTAACATCAAGGATCCTTGTGTGGAAATATTACCCTGATAGTCTTGTTGAAGGTCAGCATCCTCCCAGCTCTGCTTTGTAGCCACAAAGGGAAATTGTGCTAAGGCAAAATTTCCACCACAAATAAACCCATTTCTGTGGTGACACTTAGGAACACGGCCATTGCCCAAAAGAGAAGCATCCAATATAACCTACCCATTTAAGCACCTTCATGTTCATGGCTGACATTGTGGAAGGTATTTTATAGGATCTGAACATTCAGCTCTCTTATAATCCAGAGCTTTAGTCACTGGAACTTTTATACAACTGACTTTTCAAAACTTTTTTTGGCCCAGAACTTGTACCTGGCTCCATTTGAGCTAACAAAGATGTAAAGGTCCACCTACATGAGACACCCTTGTGTTAAAGTACTTAAACGTATGTTTGCCTCCAGCAGGAGATTCACTAAGCTAAAAGTGAAACACAATTTAATGACTTTTTAAAATTAGGCCCAGATTAATCAGTTTTGAAGAAAAAAAGGAGTCTAACCATCTGTGGAGACTAATAACCTACTGAATCAGAGCAGATTTATAGGGCTGACAGGAAAAGGAAATTCAGGCATATATTCCAAAATACTAGACCCTCACAGAACTTTTCCTAGGAATATTGTTCTAGGGAGAAGCAATTGGACACCTGAAACAGCAGACAGGGGCAGGAAGCAGAACAGAAGTAATCCAGACAGAAGCGGTTAGAGACCTGCTGAGCCACTTCAATGCTCACAAGTCTATGGGACCAAATGGGATCCACCCTGAAGTGATGAGGGAGCTAGTGGATGAGCTCATGAGGACACTCTCTATCTTTTTTCATTGGTCCTGGCTCCCTGGAGAGATGCCAGGTGACTGGAGGTGGCAGTGTGACATGCATCCCTAAGAAGGGCTGAAAGAAGGGTCTAGAAAACTACAGTCCTGTCAGCCTGACCTCAGACCCCAGCAAGATTATGGAACAGATCTCCTTGAGTGCAGTCACATGGCACCTACAGGATGGCCGGGGGATCAGGCTCAGCCAGCATGGATTCAGGAGGGGCAGGTCCTTCCTGACCAACCTGATCTCCTTTTATGGCCAGATGACCCACCTGTGGACGTGTCTGCCTGAACTTCAGCAAAGCCTTCAACACCATCTACCAAAACTTTCTCATGGAAAAGCTGCAGCCCGTGGCTTAGGAAGGTGCACTCCTTTATCAGTTAAGAACTGTCTGGATGGCCAGTCCTGAAGCATGGTAGTAGATGGTGCCACATCCAGTTGGCAGCCAGTCCCTAGTAGTGTCCCCTAGGGATCTGTGTTGGGCCCAGTCTTGTTTCATGGGTGATCTGGATGAGGGGATTGAGTCCACCATCAGCAAAATTGCCAGTGACTGATAGTTGTGGGGGACTGTTGAGGGATAGGAGTGCTATGTAGAGGGACTTGGACAGGCTGGAGAGATGGGATGAATCCAACAATAGATGGGGTCCTGGGTCCTGCACTTTGGCCACAATACCCCCCTGCAGTGCTACAGGCTGGGGACAGAGTGGGGCTGGAAGTGGCCAGGAAGAAAGGGACATGGGGGTGCTGGTCAACAGCCAATCAAACATGAGCCAGCAGTGTGCCCAGGGGACCAACAAGGCCAATGGCATCCTGGCCTGTATCAGGAACAGTGCGGCCAGCAGGACCAGGGAATTCATTCTTCCTCTGTACTCGGCACTGCTTGGGCCATACCTTGAGTACTGTGTCCAGTTTTGCCCACCCCCCCAATTTAGGAAGGACATTGAGATGACAGATTGTGTCCAGAAACAGCCAATGAAGCTGGTGAAGGGTAGCACAAGTCCTGTGAGGAATGTCTGAGGGAGCTAAGGTTGTTTAGCCTGGCAGAGACTGAGGGGAAACCTCTATATCTCTCTCTACAACAGCCTGACAGGACCCTGCAGCCATATGAGGGTCAGTTTCTTCTCCCAGGCAATAGGATAAGAGGACACAGTCTTAAGGTGCTCCAGGAGAGGTAAAGGTTGGACATTAGGAGGAATTTCTTCACAGAAAGGGTGATTGGGCATTGGAATGGGATGCCCAGGGAGGTGGTAGAGTCACAGTTCCTGAAAGTGTTTAAGAAAAGACTGGATATGGCACTCAGTGCCATGGTATGGTTGATACGTGACACGGTGGTGTTTAAGTCATAGGTTGGACTCAATGATCTCAAAAATCTTTTCCATCCTAGCTGATTCTGTGATTCTGTGAACTTTCCCTGATGCTGGGCAGTAATGTTTGGTCTCCTGAAAGGCTTTTACTTAATTTGTGTACTCACTCCATTTGGAAGACTATATCAAATGGGAAACAGTTCCAACAACCAGGCAATAGATTTGTTTTCCTTTGCCTTTAAATGAAATATCAATGGATGGATATTTTATTTTTAGCTGAATATGAAATTTCACAAGCGACCTGTCAAGCTCCTGTTCTCAAGAATGACTTTATTTCACACGTCAAGACAGGCTGGGAAATTAGTTTTTCCCACAGAGGACTCTGATTAGGGATTACAAAGTGAGTGTGGTGCAGAGTGATTTTTCCTCCATCTTTTCCCTTGCCCTGCCAGCCTAGAGAGTACCTGACTCTGCTGACTAAGGAGAGCAATTCATTACCATGTGTGCAAGGGGGATGGGAAGCAAGATAGTCATATTAAGTAGACTTGCTGGCCCAAGAGAGAATAGGAAAAAGATAATAATACTTAGCCCTTATCATTCTTTTCATCAGTAGATATCAAAGAACCTTGAAAAAGGAGGTTGATTGGATGGGGAAAGAGATAAATTCTGATTCCAAGCAGCCTATTGCAGAGGCACCAGAAGGAATGCTCAGTTTCATGATAGTCTCTTCTGACTGTGGGTCTGCAGGGTAGAGAAATAAACAGGTCCTTTCCTCAGTAAAATGCAGAAGTACATCTCAAACTTTATTGATTTACCCAGTGTAACTCTCTTGGGGTTTGGCAAAATATGAGGTCCAGTCCAACAACCAGAGAGAGCAAGGAGATTATGTATTACTAGTAAATGACAGAGCAGACAGGACCTATTGCCTTTGTCAGCAGACAACTGCTGATTTACGCCACGATTTAACTCCTCACGGAAGCAATAAATAGCCCAGGTGAAGGGCTGTGGCATTTTTACCCTATGGAAAATCTGGCCCATTCTGGAGCATTTCTGTTGTTTTCCAGAGGATTAGTAGAAATCACTGGAGTAGAAAGTAGCCTTATCCTGCTGTACATGAGCAGCAAGATCTGGTTCCTTTTCTGGCTAAAAGTCCTGAACTGGCTGATCTGATACAGTTTACTGCCTGATTTCCTTTGGGCCACATGAAAGAGCTGCAGATGAGGAACCACATACTGAAAGCATCAATCCCAAGGTCAGTCTTCATATTCAAGAGCAGTGTAGCATCTCTACTGGTTACATGTCTTTAACTGCTTGCAAGCACATCTCATTGCAAGGCACTCTTAAAAAAAAACCTTTTCTTTTTCTCTTTTTTCTTTGTAGTGTGTGTTCTAGCTTACATCTATTTGCCCATGGCCTTTCTGCCCTGTGTATATGATAGTGATGTTCAAAGAGGCCTGAAGTCCTGCTGCGACAGGCAACCCAGAAAAAACATCTCTCAGGAGGCAATATGAGATCCCATTGGGTCAAACAGCTGCTGTGCAGTCACTATGACTCACATCAGAAGGCAAGAACACTCCAGGGTCAAGCACTTCATGTGGAAGTTACCCACATTTTCATGATGCCATCTACAACAATAGCTTGGTTTTCAACAGTGGGAGGTATCAGCAACTGCCTGAGGCAGCTCTCTGGCCCTGAGACTTCCAGGGTAAATAGAGATTGAAGGAAAAGGAGAAGGAAGACACCAACTTACTTACACTTCTCTGTTGTGCTAACAAGAGCAGGCCACATCTTCAAAACCTGTTTTGCGGAGATGAATATGTGCTCACCTTACTCAGTTTCAAAATTCTCCATCCTGCATTGTGTCCATCCTGATGCAGCCCCTGCTCTGCAAATCACAACAGCAGCTCTGAACAGCCCAATCTGCTGTGGACCAGTGCCTCCCTGCAACACAGCTGCATATAGGTTTAAATCATTAGATTCAAGTTACCAAACAGTCTCTTGGATCAGGGTTAATTAAATGAGTGTTGAAATCTAATTAAGAACTGGTCCAGGTGATAATTAGCAGGAAATGTATGCATTAAAATATTCATTTGTCGATGAGCTGCAATTAAGAGTGTGATTTGGGGAAGGATCAATATCTGCATCATGTGATCTAAAGAAAAATTAAAAGTCACCCAGCCTTCAACAGAAATGCAGGGGAATTTTGGCTACAGGTTTTTTTTTTTTTCTTTCCTCTCCTCCACTCCTGCTTCTGTTTTGGTTTTATAATAACTGCTGAAGATTGCTCTCCATCTTTGAATGGAGCATTCATCTCTGCATCCCTTTGTTTCCCTGAAGCACTTCTCTCAAACCCTTGCTCTTCCCCACATTGTGTGAGCAGGTTATAGATTTATTAGAGAGAGACTAACAGGTCAAAAAGAAAGATTCTTTGCCAATGAAAATCACTTTCTCCTAGAACAGACTGCTAATCCAAGGGAACATCGCTCATTGTGTGGTGTTAGATTGTTGAAGTCTTTTTTTAGCAGGTTAATTCCTCAAGTCTTTATTCGTAACTGAGGATCTAAAGAGGCTATTGAATATGTATAGCTTAGACTTATATATATAAAAGTATATCTATAGCTGTGGTTTACTACACTCTTCCCAATTTTTAACAGAGCAATTCTGCTTTCACCAAGACTATTTTTTCTGGTCACAGGTACGTAGGGTTGTGTGTAAGCTAGTTAATAAAATTCTTCTTGTGCAATCCCAGAAAATTCCACCTCTGACAGGAGGATGAGGGTCCTGCAACTGTCCAGTTCCTCTGGCATGGAGCTGGTCTTCCTGTACTGTCACAGCCAGTGGCTCAGCTGGTGATTTCCCCACTGACTGTACTCCCACCAGAGAATACCAGTTTATCAAAACAGAAGCCATGGAAGCACAAGGATTTCGGCTGCTCCTTGTCAGTCTCCTGACAGCTCACCTGCTCATCTCCCCGGGCTGGGTGCAGCCCAGCTCCTGAGGGAGCTGTCCACTGCTGTCAGGGCTGCAGCCAGATTGTCCCTCCCCTACACCCCATCTACCCCTGGGGAGGCCACCCTGTGGGGAATCAACCAATCCATGAAGTTTGGGCTTCCTTGGAAACAGATCAAAAAATACCGGTGCCTTACTTATTAAGTAGATCTACTTCTTCCCATCTCTCCCTCCTATCAGAAATATAAGGATTGCAATTACTGGCCTTTCATCTGTTTTTGGGAAGGAGAGGGATTTCTTTCAATCCCAAAAGCACTACATTTTTCACAGATTTCTGCAGATAGCTCTGATGATCATCCATAGTTCTGCGGTGTTGACTGCAGACATAATCCTAATATTGTAAATCTTCCCTGGAAAAGTATGGGCTCTTTTGTGGTAGCCTCTATTTCCTGCTGTTCTTGGAGAGTAAGCTCAGGTCCATGCAGTACTATTTTTGCTGTCTTAAATTAGCAGTGCTGAAGACATGCTGTTTCATGATGATACATGCACTCTGCCTAGCATACTGACTCTTATCCCCAAGGCTGGGCAAGGATTTCTCAACAGACTTGGGGGGTTACAAGACACAGTATTGTGAAAAGGTGATCCAGTTCAGGGGTCTGGAATGCAGAGAACTCACACATTCCACCAAAACAAATTGGTCCACAAATCTTACCACATTCATCCAGCAAAGCCTCCTATGTTTTGCTGCATTGTGCCCAGATCTTTGTCCTCTGATCAGGACAACCTACTGAGCCTGAAGGTTGAAAGAGCAAGGAGAAAAAGGCAACAAGTTTTGCAGAGAAAACATAAATGACAGCCTAGATGCTTGAATTTTGGAGGAAACTAGGAACCAGGCTGCTGGCATTTACCTTCCTGATGCTCTCACCTTCATGCAAGGGTCAAAATCAACAACCTGATAGGTTTCATGTTAAAAATCAGTACCTGGATCCCATTCTACCAAACCTTTGTTAGATGCATGGATTGATGGTCTGGTATGCATCAGGCTCATTCCCTGTGTGTCTCCTTTTGTCCCCTGTGCTGCAGGGAGCCTCTTCAAGCCTGGTGGTGAAGTTTGCGGACACGGACAAGGAGCGTACGATGAGGCGCATGCAGCAAATGGCAGGACAAATGGGCATGTTCAACCCCATGGCCATCCAGTTCGGAGCTTATGGCGCCTATGCACAGGCAGTAAGTATAGACACCAGCTCTCTGCATGTTCATGGGAGGGGGAGTATCACCTAGAAATGCACAAAAACACATGGGAGTGGACAAAAACCTCAGCAGAAGAGGAAGCGGTGGCTTATCTGTTAAACTGGTTACATGATGGGAGTAAAAATTAACCATGACATCCAGGGTAGACTCTGGGGATCTCTAAGAGGTCTCAAAGGTGCCATAGCAGTAACTTGTGGTCATGTGTGGACCCATGCAAAACATTTCCTATGGGGGCTAGGCCATTGCTGTCAAATAAAAGCCCAACTACCCTTTGAGGATTTGGATAAAACAAGCCTGCTCAGTTTATCCCAGTTCTCTGCCCTGTGTCACCATTCCCCTGCTGCACCTTTCAACGCTGTGGATGCCTCTGGAGTGACTACAGGATAAAATGGCAGCTGTTGAGAGAAAAGCTTTTAGGTTCACAAAGCATGATAGATAGTAATAAAATGTACACAGACATATGCCCACACAGAGTCCTACTGCCCTGGACAGTATGATTGAAGCACACTGGGAAATTACCTTGTTGTGCTAACTTCAGGTATCCTGTGTACATACCAAACCCAGACCCTGAGAAGATCTGACTGTACAGGGACCTGGGCTCTTGATGATCCTCTGAAATGGATGCCTCTAACATTGTTTTCCCTGGGCTACAATTAACAAGGATCTGCAAGACAAGATCAGGCTCAGGTAACAGATTCTCTGCCAGATGTTTTGGAGGAAGGTGGAGGTGATGTCTGCAGCAGGCAGGCACAATGCTGCCCAGTGACTTTGGCTGCCTTCTCTGGAGCATTTTCAGGCAGTGACAGTGTATATAGGTGTGTCATCTATTTGATAGTGAAATGCGGCCTTCTTGTATTCTGCACAATTTGTGCACAGGAGAGAAGTACTATTGAACACATTCTCCAGAGAAGCATCTTCCTGAATAGGAGACCCAAACTTCACCTAGATATGCAGAGTCAGCTCAGGAATCACCCTCTGGTGTGCCAGTAGTCCTTCCAGTGCACTGACCTCAAGGTTTTCCCTGACTGTTTCTTTCTCACATGTTGGCACCGTGTATTTCCCATCACATCCCTGTGTTCTTTTTTTAATTTGAAGGTCTGGAAATTTCTGTTGTTCTCTGATGGTCCTGTGTCTCACTGAACACTTGATACAACCCTGCCTACTCCTTGTGTGAGCCGTGCAGAGTTGTGAGGATGTGCTGTAGAGCTCCACAGAAATTCCTCCTCTCCTTCCAGCTGCAGCTCTTGGTGCTATTCTGGAGTTTTTATTCTCTCTACCCTTGGAAAATTCTATTTTCACTTCCATTTTGCTATCTTCATTTTTATTCCAAGTCAAAGTCAGTCTCTGTCTCTTCTTTTGCCCTCTGATACCATCCTCATGTTATAGAAGAACTGTTCCATCCTCAGCCCACCTGTGTTCAACATTCCCCCTGGGCAGGGAAGGCTTCAGGAAAAGGAAAAGAGACAGTAAATCCCAAATGAGCCAAGGTCAGTGGCCAGCAGCCTCTCAGGGAGATGTAGCATATTTGCCCCCATGCACTGGGGGAATTAACAGGAGGCAACCCACAGACAGCTTGAAACAAACATTTGCTGAGATTGTCAGGCAGAAGAAGCAGCTTCTACAGACATTGTTACTCTGCAGACATTGGTCAGGCAGCTGGAGAGATGGTAAAGACACCACTGTCCTGATGTTCTGGTCCAACAACTCTTCTCGCATTCTTTTTAATCTAGAGTAACTGTTGTAATTTCCAGACAAGGTTTATACTGGTATGAGAGGATGCAATCTGCACCTTTACACCACAAATGTTTCCTCTGTTTCTCACCAGGTAACACAGGTGCATTATGAGGATAGGTGAGGAATTAGGGCAGAAGGAAGAGTAAAAACAATTTCTAGTCTTCTTCCATCCACTTGAAACAAATGGATATTTTTCATGTTGATTTCTGTGAAAGAAGAATTGGACCCATACTCTTTTTCTATTTTTCTGATAAATATGCTAATAAGGGGGAAAGAATAAGTTTTAGATCTTGACCCATTGGATATGACAAGCTGGTGACACCAATTACCCTAGGGACTTCAGAGCTGTCTAAATGATGGGATCACATTTCTGTGTGGCGCCTGTACACCCGGAGCTTGTTCAGATGCTGTCTCTCAATCAGCCTCCCTATCTGCTCCATCTCACAGTCGCACATAAAAGGGAAGCAAGGGAGCGTCAAGGCTCTGTGACGTTCCCTCGGTCCCGATTAATCCACCTCGGACTGCTAGCTCTCAGATATCAGGGTGATTGGCACCTCACAAATGCCAGCAGGAGATGGAGGAATCGATAGGGGAGAGGGAAAGGGAGACAGCAGTTTTATTCAGCCTGAAGTCGAAGAGCTAAGGCAAGTCAAGAGGAGGGAAGGTGAAATATCAGGAGCAAGGCTGTCATGATGGGTGATGCCACTGCCACCAGCAGCTCTTGTGACATTGGTTGAATTGTTTGACCCCCTGATCTTGTTTCCCCATGGACAAATAAACCTGATGATCAGATTTATTTATTTATTTCCTCTTCTCCCTCAGGGACGCAGCTCTCTCTTGTACTGCCTTTCCATGAGCTTTCTCAGAGTGGTATGTCAGGAACATAAGTGTAAGAACTGCCTCAGTGCTTAATAGTAAGGCCTGCACAAGCAAGAGACATCAGGCCCTCTGATTCGTACTTGTAGCCTGTCTTTCCAGCTATCCTCCTGTAGTCCAAACCTGACTGATGTCTCTGTATAACAATTCCCAAGCAATCCCATGACAGTGTATTTTCAAGAGTCCCTAATGGTCTGTCCCCATGGAGGAAGTTGCTCAACACCCTGTCACTGCAGTTTCTTGCTGAATTTCCCCCAGAGAAGTATCTTGCACATCACTGGATTATTTCCCAAAAATGTCTCGATGTACCAAGATAGCCAGTGCAGGGGAAATCCCCAGTGTGGCTGTTTGATAGAGTAGTGGCCAGCCATGGGTTTGCCAACCCAGCAACACCACTGAGGAGAGGTGACAAGTCCATCAGAGTTAGACAGATAAGCTTTAGTGTTGCCATCAGGACAGATCTGGGCCCCAGCTCCTCTCCAAATTACCTCCCTTACAGCTCAGCAAATGGTCATGCCACAGCTCTCCCTGCTGCTGCACAATGACACCCCCCTCAGCCTCAACTTAAACAACTTTAACCTTGATAGCAGCAACGGTGTCATATCAGCCAAGCAACCAGTCCTGGGGTTCAGCAGCCATCTGGCCTCAGACACAGAGGTAAAAAAAGGAGGAAGCAAAGGGAGCTCTCCACTGTGTGTGGTTTTCTACCCCCTCCTCGTGTGCCACATTCAAGCAGACCAGACAAAGCTTGGCACCAGTTCTGTGTGCTGTTTCAGTGACACAGAAAGTCACATCAGACCTACCTCACCTCTTTTGTATGCAGCTCAAGACAAGTCAGATTTCATGGTTTCCTAAAGCTCCCAGAGCCCCTACTCTAATTTGTTTCAGGGTGAGTTTTCTGATTGTTTTAGGTTTTTTCTCTGCAACAATATCTTCCCATAATCATTTAACTTCCCCTTTTATGGAGCAATTATTTATTTTATTTCACACGTGTACAGGGCACCAGCCCTTTTTGTTGTCAGGTTACTGTGGATCTACATCAGCTGGGTACTGACAGCTGTTTCTGCAGTCTAAGGCCACCTTGAGGTATAGATCCAGACTCAGCCTGGAGAGAAGGAGAGTGATGTTACCTGGCACCATCTTTGATTTGTTGCTAGTCTAGGAAGAACCTGCAGGCACACTCTCCACCTCAGAGCAGCACAGCACACATTCTTAGGGTGGCCAAGCCCAAAATCACAAGCAGTGAAAATTAAAACAGCCTGTGAATGGTGGTAGTATAGTCCTGGCACAAATAAGCTACAGTTCCTGCAGGTTTTCTTTCTGTGAAGAAAGGGGAAAGGAGTGTTTAGTGTCTGTCTCGTGTCAGCCATGCCTCACCATGCGGAAAGGAAATGTACGCAGATCAAAAAAGGGTTAGGGACATGGGAAAATGCAGAAGAGCAAAGCAAGAACAAAGGAAGGAGCCTTGGAAAGTGACAGATACAGTATAAATTATTTAATTTTTAAATTATTTAAGATAAGATCAAAGTCATAAATCAAGTTTGCATAAAAAATGGGGTGGGAATGTTAGCCACAGTCTTCTGGCCAAACTCCAGCCATGGGACTGATTGCATCCTGCAGCAGGGGATAGGCACAGAGTGGGTGTGCAAAAACAGACAGGTTGGGACAGAGAAAACACAGGCAATGCTAACATTTGTTCTCTGGCCTGGGACAAGTCCTTTCTCAGTAAATCCCAGCTCTCTTCACTCTGTAAAAGTACAAAGGGCTACTGCTCCTGAACTGCAGAATAACTGCAACAAATCTGGGAATGTCCAGCACAGCAGAGCTCTCAGACATCATCTTAAGTGGTCTCCTTGGAAAGTTAGGGCAGCAGTGACTACCATGCTGACCACAAACCCCTGGGTGCCCCCTTCTGCCTCCCTGTCCAGCTCTAGAGATGAAAGGATATTTCTGCTACATGATCTGAGGTAGTGCTGACAGGAAGAATCGCTTTTTCCAATATTTCTTCAATTTGTACTGTGAAATTATTTTGGAGAGATACTTAAAAAAAAATCAGCTAGCCCTATCAAATCAGGAAAAAATTACTGACTATAGGCTACTTTCTGGATATAATAGTTATTACATTTAAATTACCAAAATGGGACTATATATTTGGTAAATATTGCCTGTTATGCAAATTATTTGTGCTGATCTGGAAGCTATTTTGAGGCCATAATACTTTGTAGCATGGCTGATACCATATTTCTGACCACCAGCTCCCTGGTAAATCAGAAATAATGAACACTCAGATTTGGGCTCCACATACAAATTTTTTTAGGTCTTTTGGGGTTTTTTTCACAGTTCTCAGGAAGTTAGGAGCCCAAGCTATTCTGTGTCAGACTTTGGATAGGCACTAAGACACATTAATCCAGTTGTTACATATTTATTTATGTTTTTTTAAAATCTAAATTATATTTAAATTTTATTTTCAAAGCAGAAATTTCTATTTCCAAGAAAACATAAGAATTATGAAGGACAATTCTGATTTTTTTTACCAATTATCTTCTGTTTGTTTCAAGTCTTGGAAAGTATTTTTAGTTTTAACTCCCAATGGCCAATTAGGGATAGCAGACATGAATTTGTCAATTACATTATTTTACCAAATATGAGTCGTATTACTGCTTGATTGATTACTTTACTTACCTCTTTCTATCACAGCGATACCATGAGGATTCATTAGCTAAGTCTTTGTATAGATCATTCGGGATGGGAAGTGTGGGATGCTGTTACTACATTTCTTTTATTATTATTACTGAATGACAAATATGAAAAGTCAAACAAAACATCATGTGGTTCAGAGACAAAGATAGAACATAACACTGGAAAAAAAGGAGAAGGTCATTACATTGTTCAGAGTAAGACTGAAGGGCAATGATCACGCTGTTTCAGAAAGAGCTCATCAGAAATAATCCCCCTTTCTCCTCTTCCCCTTCTTCAGTTTCACACACATTTCTTTTGGGGAATGAGGAAGGCAGGCTGTGCATGCTTGTCCTATTTCTAGCAGACTTTTTTTGCTCTGAGAAAGTTCCTTCATCTCTCCATACAATTCTTCCTCCTGTAAGAAAAGGACAGTATTTCCTGCCCTTGCGTACCATTGCAACTTGAAGTGGGAAAAAGATGGGTGAGACAAATCCTTACACGTGTCTCTATTGAGCAAACAACACTGCCACCCTTTCCCATGCTTTGGATGGATTTTCCAGTGCCTCTCCACCTGTTTCAAGCATTGGGATGGTGACTGCAGGCTCTTGGGGTGCTGTCCAAGGGCAGGAACCTGTCTGGTAGCATCTCCTGGTCTCCTCAGAAGACAAATATTTGAGCAACAGGAAAGATAGCATGAAAGAAGGAATGGATCTTTAAAATGGATGGGAAAAACTCTAAGTGCTGAGGCAAAGGTCGTGCCAAGGAAGCAAGAGAAGCAAAAGGAAATACGTCCTTTCAGCTAAGGGAGGGAAAAGCTCCTCTCCGTCCCCTTGGATCAGTCTGAGATAATAAGGCTGCTGCCTTCCTGATTAGTGCTCTCTAGCCCCAGCCCAGGCAGGGAAAATCTGCATTTCAAATGGCATATTTTAAAGTACACAATACCCAGGGGCCCTGCTGCTATTGATTTGTCTCTGGTGGGGTCACTGCCTCACTTTCTACAGCTTTATTAACTGGGACCATACACTGGGTCTGTTTCAAAGTGAAAGGAGAGTGGATGGGACATTTGTCTTCAGGAGGAGCTGGGGAAGGAGTGGGGTGACTTTCATTGGGAATGCCCTGGAGGTTTCAGAAGGAAGACTGTGACCCTTACAGGACTTGTTCTGTAAATTTCCCTAGAGCCTCCCTGGTGGGGAGGAGGTAGGTCTGATGCTGTCAGCTTCTTTCAAGGTGACTGAGATCCCGTCCTCCCACCCCAGTGGTGCTGTTGCACTCAGCCAAGCTCTGACCATCAGCCACCAGGCTGGGTATGAGCCTCCTCTTCTTCCCCCTTAAACTTTTTGTCCCCAAGCAACTCCAACCAGAGTGGGAAGGGCATGAATGGGATCTGTGACCTCAGAAGTGTGGCAGGAGGGTTGTCAAGGGTTGGAATTTCCAGACATTCCTGGAACATGGTTGAGGTCACCTCTCTAGCCAAGAAAGCAAAGCCATTGCCTGGGATATACAGCTGTGTTCAGGTGTGGAATGCTCTAATCCTTCCAGCTCCAGGCAATGCCACTTTTACCCTACGGACTAGCTCAGAAAGCTGCAGAGTGGTCTGTATCCTCTGGGTGATGGTGTGAAGGGCTCATTTCAACATGCCAGAGGGGTTCCCAAGGTCTCTAGGACATCTTGGACAGTACATCCATATAGCACTGAGATAAAAAAAATTGGGTGGCTGTTCTCTGTCTGTTGTAGCAGAAGCACCTGATCTCGTTTCCAAATCCCAGGTTAGGACCTTATTTTTACTGCATTGACTTTTTAACTTCTTTGCTCCTAAAGCTCCTAATTCAGTCTCTACGAGAGTATGGCCAGTTTTAACTGACCATTCCACTGAAATATGCAGAGTCTGCACCTTCAGCACAGATCAGTAGATTGGGATCATCTAGTTCTTCTCACAAGGAGACAGAAAACACTTTCTTCTTTCTGAAGACCTGTAATGGAAGGGCATGAATGGCATTACACTGCAAGAAAGGAACATGCATGTAGCTAAGGCATATTCTGCAATCATGCACCTTCCAGAGCACATTTATAATTCCTCCCAAGGCACAGGAAGTGACACACTGAGGTTGCTTGATTTCCAGACCTGGAGGAACACCTGCCACTGCTAACTCTGAACAGCTCAGAAACATCCATAAACAGGAGAAGTTGCATAAGCTATAATTAATGTAACAGCTGACTGTCCAGATCTGCTGAGTACAAAGTGGAGGTTGTCTTTGGAGCAGTACAATCATTTGCACTACTATCGACAATGCAGCAACTTTTTGGACAGAGCCCTGTTTCTGAGATGCAGAAACACAGGTGAAACAAGAAAAATAAGATAAACATCTCTCTTTTAAATGGATGTGAACCAAGATCCAAAAACATCTGCTGAGGGCCAGGTAAGGGGTGGGAAATATTTCCTCTGGCTAGTGGTAGGTGCAGCTGAACCAATCACCTGAGGCTCCACATAGAGACAATAAGGAGAAACAAAGCTGTAATTTGTCTGCCCATGGGGCATTTGGGTACAGAAAGATTAATCTTGACCTAGATTTCTCTGCCTGTTATGGCATCAGTCGTAATAAGTGACCAGCTCTCAGGAAATTCCATCTGTATTTATTTCACTGAACCTGACAATGGGAAGTGCCGAAAATGTAGTCCCCTGCCTGCTCTGAAAGATGTCTGTCCCCAGTACCAGGATGACATCTGCCAGCAGGACTGACCATGGCACCCACATGGACAGCCATACATCACTCTCTGTTTTGAGGTGGGTTTATGCATGCAGGTCTGGTCATCTTTGGAGAAGCACTGGGAAAAGTCATCAAGGGCCAGAATGGCACTGTCCCCAGCCCTTGAAACTGCACCAAACATCTCAGAGAGGTGTTTCTTCGGTCTCCAGAGATTCTGCAGTCACATATCTTGGCTGTCATTTCTGCAACAAGCCAGTTACATCTTGTCCCTATGTTGCCTAGAATCAAAAGACAAAATCTTTTCCAAACAATGTTAAAGTGGCAAGATAAAAAGCAATTCTTAAGTGAGAGCTTTCAGGTGCACAAATACAGCTGTGCACACATGTGATACAGGACTTCTACAATTTTTATAAGGTTAATTAATCAATGTATCTAGCAAGTACATCCAATAAGAGACCAGTTGCCCCAGCTGTTCACCCTTGGGTTAGCTCCCTGGAGCTGCTCCAGGGGCTTCTTTGCCCTGTTTCTTGTTATGTCTCTTAAGTTCTCATGCAAAACAGTGTCCTTGTTAGAAATTACATTCTTGAAAGCAAGACTAAACAGAATTTCAAGAATGTGACATAGCTACTCTTCTAAAGTGTGAAAAAGGGTAAGAAGATGCTAGAGACTATAAAACTATGTATTAAAAATCTACAAAGCTACAAATATATGAAAAATCTATTATAAAATAAAAAATTATTTAGGCATCACCCCGGTAAAAACACCCAGAACAGAAAATTAAATGTGAGTCAGCACACCTAGTGTTGGAGTCAATACAGTGTTAAAGATGGATGGATTCCCCTTCCTCCTTCACTACCTTTGCATACTTTCTAATATCGCCTGCTCAGTACCTCCTCTGGAGAATAAACTCAAATGGTGCCTAGGATCAAATGTACTCCTTAAAGGAGAATCAACAGAGTGTATAATAGAAAAGATTGTCTAATCACTCCATTAGTAATTGAAAAAAGCAAAATATCACTAATTAAAATGTAGAAGTACCTTATGCACAGTATAATAAAAAAAGAGTAATTAGCATTTAAAGAGAAAGCCACCATTTTGCCACCAATCTGCATTAGGCTTCAAAACCCAATAATACTCAAATCCAGTACAACACATTTCACCTGTAGATCCAATGATGTGTGGAGTCAGGTATAATGTGTTACATTTTATAGCTGGAGAAATCAAGGCAAGTTTACACAACTTGTGCATGGTTGTTCAGCAGGTCATTGTCAGAGCACCCTTTACTTTGGGCTGTTTATGGATGGTGATGGGGAAAGTTTCAACATTTGAATGGGTGCAGTGATTTCAAGGGTTTTTTTCCTTGTGTATGTGTATGAACAGCTAATTTAGCTGATATTTCAATATTAAAGCGAACAGAAGGGAACAGTCTGTTCCTTGCTGTGACTTCTGAGGTCTGTTTAATTCTGAGAAGCATGTGCTTAAAGAGCAGCATCAGAGGGTGATTTCCTGATGGCAGAGAGAGTGAAATCACAAAAAGAAGCAGAACAGAGTTACTCCAGTTCTGGAGACAGCACAGACATGACTTACTTCTAAAATCACCACAGAAAACATTTCTCTTCTCCACTATTATCATCAAGTCACAGATTACCAGAGGCTGGGGAATGTACAGAGTGAGGTTTCACTTTCTGCACATCTTTCCCCCACATTTTCTGTAAGCATCCAGCGCTGGTCACTGCTGAGGGTTGGATACTCAAACATACCCACCCTGTCTGGCTCGTTGTTCAGCTCCAGGGAAGGAGACAAGGCAGCTTCAACCAAACTGTCTTATCCTCCACACCAAGACCATTTTAAAACCTCTCTGCAGCCATACTCTACATGAACTGCACTAGCTGTGTGCTGGGTTCTGTGTGTAACATAATGATAACAAAGTCTGGTTTAATGAAATAAGCTTTTCCAGGATTCATAACCATTCACCAGCCTTCTGCTCCAAAAATTTTAGCCCTGAATGCCTGAAAGTGTAGCCCGGGTTCCTTATTTCTGGCTTTTGTAGGTGCTCTGAAAGAAGCAGCATTTTGACCACTTTCTAGAAAAAATTAAATTGAGAAAGTCAACCCAAAACAGAACCACAGGGAAGAAGTTTTCCTATTAGACAATATTAATCTTGCTAAAGCAAGGGAGCTCTCTTCTCTTGTACAGCACTTACAGAGGTCTCTGCTTGGCAGTGTTGGAAATAGGTGTTATAATCTGGTTAGAAGTTTTGGTCATGGTTTTGCTCAGTACCCAGCAGAAGCCTCCTAGCAGTACAAGAAAAAGAGATTTTTGTCACTGATGGATGGAAAAAAATCTTGCTATCCCTAGAGAACTTGTCAAACTTCCTGCTTTGGAGAAGGAATCCTCTTTTCCTACTCACACTGGTCTCCCATCTTTTCTAGTAACCTCAGGTAACCCTCAGGCTTTTCTAGAATTTTGGTATAAGCAGTGTAAGCCACAAAACCACTCTGCTCAGGTATATTGTGTTTTGTCTGTATAAAGCCTTTCTGACCAGAGAAGTGCCAAGAAGCTGGTGGGCTGAGTCCAGATCACAGGAGACCTCCACACTAGGGAACACGTGGTGGGGACCCTAAACATCCCCAATGACAAAGATGCCCTTTGCCTCCAGCGCCTGTAGCAAGGACAGCCAGGCCTGGGGGGTGCCACAGGCGGGGTGTGCTGATGCTCCAGAACATTGGGGTGCATCCCCCCCCTCACCGGGCGCCCTCCCGGTGCCGGTGCCGCAGGCTGCCCTGCCGGTGACCGCGTGATATTTTTTCCCTGCTCTCTTTGTTCCAGCTGATGCAGCAGCAAGCGGCGATCATGGCGTCGGTGGCGCAGGGCGGATACCTGAACCCCATGGCAGCCTTTGCCGCAGCCCAGATGCAGCAGATGGCGGCTCTGAACATGAACGGCCTGGCAGCCGCCCCCATGACACCAACCTCAGGTAAGGGGACAGCGGGCTGCAGAGGGCAAAGGGCAGGGAAATCTGGCTGTGTCCCAGAGGACGCCTGGCAGGACTAGTTAGCTCTGCACAGCCAGGTGAGGATCAGGGTCTCCTCCCAGATGGCACCAGGGGAGGTTTGGATTGGATGTTAGAAAAAGTTTCTTTCCTGAAAGGGGTCTAGTATTGTAAGAGAGCACCCAGGGCAGTGAATGAGTGTCCATCCCTGGAGTTATTTAAAAGGCATGTAGATGTGGGACTTAGGAACATGGCTTATGGTGGGCTTGGCAGTGGGGAGTTAATGATTGGACTTGATCATTTTAGAGGTCTTTTAGAACCTTAACTGTACTGTGATTCCATGGCACTTCCTTCTCAATCTAACCCCATACACAACTTCTCTTATCTCTGAGAACCCTCCAAACATCACAAAACATCCCACGATGACCTACACTGGTTTATTGGTGCATATATATGTCCAAGGGGTCAGTGCTGGTGCTGTCACAACCAGGCTGGCCCAAAGATAAACAATACAGGGTTTCTGGTGAGATGCAATAGCATTAACAAGAGAAATTATGCCTTTGGGACACATAAGCCTTTCCCCCTCTTGTGAAATAGGTACTCAAGAAAGACATCTGGTGCTACCTGGAATGAGGGTGGTTGGTGAGGGGGTTTCTGGCTGCTGGAACAGAGACAGGTAGCTAGTGCAGGGCTGGCAGGATCTGGTTAGGCTGTGAGAAGCCCATTCTAGGGGCTGCAGTATATGGTTCAGCAGGCAGAGAAATAAGCTGAGACAGAAACAGGACTGTCTTTCTTGGGGCTTGAAGCCCAAAATTTGGTCAGGAACAGGTCAGGGAATCACCAGCTCTGGTTGTCCTGGACTGACATATGGCCTAACAGTAGGGAAGTAAGGAAGCAGGAAAAGTAGAGCCAAACCTTTAAAGAAGTGAGGATTTTGAAATCTTTGCAATATACTACAGTCTGGTAGGGATGAAGAGGGCTCAAAGGTACATCTCGAAAGGACCATTTGTAATAGAATATCATGAGGGACTGAGGGGAGAAGGGAGAGTAAGAAAGACACATCTCATTCCACAGGACTTTATGGAGACTTTTATGGAGAAAAGCACTTGACTCAAAAATCTTATACTGCACATTTCAAAATATATGTTTACACAATGATAAATGTATAAACAAAAAGTCAATGGAGCTACTGCAAATCCAAATAAAAAAGTGGCTTAATTATATGTGCACCCTTTAAACCCACTGCTGGCAAGATTATCATATTTGCATTAGCTAGATTTGTTTTGTGTTGGTGGGAGCAGAGAGAACATCAAACAAAGACCGCCTGGAATTCAAATATTGTCAGGGCCTGGAAAGATGAATCCAGGCAGTGGTTTGCAATGGACCCACCACAAAAGAGCACAAGCTCTTACACATAAGTATTTTCTTGAAAATGAGAGGTTCTGTGTTGTGGGTGTGAAAACACCTGTACAACAGCCAGATTCTGTGCCCACTATGATATCCATCCATGAAAAGTATCCCAGCTCTTTTTTAGTGTAAACTTTTCCTCTTTCAGAGTCATAAAACCATGAAACAATTTAAGTTATAAAAGACCTTTAAGATCATCAAGTCTAACCATTAACAGCACTGCCAAGCCCACCATTAAACCGCATCATTCAACATCACATCCATATGCCTTTAAAATACCTTCAGGGATGACAACACCACCACTTCCCTGGGCAGCCTATTCCAGTGTTTGACAGGATGAGGGAACTGTTAAACTCTCACTGTCAGAATACAGGAAAGGAAACCCATGTTATTTACAGGCTTTCTGGATCACCAACGACTGGTCATTATTTAAAATAAGGTGCTGGTTTAGATGATACCTTGATGTCTTTCATGGCAGCCAAGTTTGCACTCTCCTAATGACATATTTTCAATCACAGAGCCTATTCACTTTGGCATTATTGCAGATTTACTTTGAATGAGTAGCTTCCTTCATGAAAAACCTCTTTGGTGGGTTGTGGAAATGTCCATTGACAATTATTCCTAAGGAGAAATGTTTAGACTTTGAAATTACTCCTTGTATTACTACAACACTCACAAAGCATGTGATAAGATGCATAGAAAATGTTTCACATAATGTCTGAGCAAGCAAGCCTACAACACTAGCAGCGATTTCTGAGTAGCCAGGAGATATCTGAAGCCTAACATTAATTCTCCTGCTGGCTTTTGTTAGCATTCAGAAAGCCAAATGGAAAATGATCATTCTGCTTCATAGCAGGATTTCTAGTCATTGAAGTATATCTTTGTTCTGCCTTGGAAGGAAAATGAAATATTTCAAAGTTCTCAGAAAAAAAAAAAAAAAACAAAACAAAACAAAAAAAAAAAAAAACAGGCACTAGAAAAAGTGTTTGAACATTGGAAAAAAAAAAAAAAAAAAAAAAAAAAACAAATAAAAAGGAAGCATTTTGGTCTTTCCGAAGCAAAAGAAAAATTGTGCTAGAAAAATTATTCTCGTAACCCAGAAGTCCTAGAGGCATTGGAGCTATTGGCTCAGCACAGTGCCTCCATACTTCAGGCCTCCTAATCCAGCTGGTTTCCTGTGCATCTCACCTCTAGCACCTCATATCCTGGGAATATGACCATAACTTCATTGATTACCCATGGGGACTAGGAGCTCAGAGTTTTGGATCCAGGCAAATGCAACAGATAGAGACAGTATCCATCCCACCTGGCTGTAACAATGCAAAACTTAGACATCTATTTAAAATGCAGTCAATGGAGTGCAATAAGCACTCCTTGTGGGTAATTCAGACCAAGAAAACTTTAATGCTGTTTGCTGTCATTTTAACAGTCTTCCATCAAGAGTCAGGTTTATCTCACACAACAGTCCGTAACTGTGAGACAATTAATTTGACATTTTTGAGAGGTTTTACATTTCTCCTTTCTTCCTTTACATTTACTGCTACAATCTGGGCGAAAAGTGGGTCTGGAAGTAGGTCTGCTATCCTGTTACCTGCAGAGGGGAGCTGGAAAGGAAATTTTATTTTGACTTCCTTCCTCCTTCATGCTCTCCCCCTCTCCCTCCCTCCCTCCCTCTCTCTCTCCCTCCCTCTTTCTCTCTCTCCATGTTATAAATCTGCACCTGCTGTAGCTACAGCAAGAGACCTCAAACAAGGGATGAAATCCACAACTGGCATGCACCACCACCATTTGTTTTCCACAGTGGCATTATGCCAGCTTTACTCCAGCTACAGATCTGACCTCTCCAGGGGGGTTCTTTATAAGAAAAAAATTAAAGAATTCCAATAAATATGCCTAAACTTCCTTAGACATGCACAAAACAGCAAGCACAAATCCCTTGCTGTAATTTTAGAAAAAAAAATATTTACATTTTCTATGCAAATAAAGGAGAGATCCAGAAAAGCAACTGAAATTTTAAGTAGCCTTTGTGATTTGCAAGCTGATGGCATATGCTAAGAGCATTGCCTTTGGACTTCAGTTGCCACTGCTGGCTCCCTGTACCTCCACAGAGGACATTTTTAAAGGCCAACACCATTTAAATAAGAAAAAGGGAAGCAGCAGCTTGTCTGCTTAGGGTACAAGAAATGAGCTGAAATATTGCCTTTTTATTTTTGGACTACTCAAATCTGAACATCTTAAAACATCTCATGTATTCATAGCAGCTTTCTTAAAGCACCAACACAGATTTAAGCAGTTGTTAAAAAGTGTTACTGGACTAACCCATCATGGAATGCTGCTGTGGTGAAGAAAGTATCTTCATTTGGTTTAAAAGAAAGGTTACTTCAAAAATGATGCTTTCAATCAGTAGTACACCCTGACACAGAAAGACAGTGTTGAAGATAAATAGTTTAACTTCTCACGCACACCTAGCGAGAGAAAAATATTATTTCAGGCTCTTTGAAAACTCATTTTTGGTTCCTAAAATCATCCTGAACATGTTGCAAGAAGAACAGACAGTCCAGTCATTTTACATGTAAATAGGAGGAGGCAGTGAGGTAGCAGAGGGATTTAATTCTCTCCCCAGACATTTAAGAGTTCTCTACCAGTAGGTGATAAGATCCCACCCAGAACATAAAGACTAATTTGTTCTTCTTGAAATAGCAGCATTACTGTCCCCCACAGGATGCATCTGGGAAGAAGGAAAGAAGTATGATTCCTTGAAAGGAACAAATCTATTCCAAATTTTTCCCCCATTCTTTGGGAGATATCTGTTAAAACTGTATGAAGTCAAGTTTGGGCCAAACAGTGACATTAAAAAATGTATCACTGGCTACCTTTAGGCTACAAATAAACTTGACAAGTCTTTTAAGGGTCCCTAGTGCTGAGAAAGTTCAGAATGAGTTTGCACATGAAAGTTGTATTCATGAGAGAGTGCAGATAGAGCAGTCCTGGAAATCAGTACACCCACAGAGATCCAAAGGGAATCTTATAGGAACTGCTGTACAAAGCTGGGGCTGACAGTTTTTGGAGGCTTTTCAAGCTTTTCTTGAGTGCTTTCTGAACAGAGGAGCAGTGGCAAGCAATCCCTTTATTTGCTTAACAGCTTGGGAGATTTTCATGTCTTGTTTTTTTGCGAGTGGTGGTCACAGCTGTTGTGTTGGCAGTTTTCTCCATGAAGTTGTTGTTTGCAGTACTCACCAGCTCTGCCCTTGTGTCCTCCCCATTTGCAGGTGGAAGCACGCCTCCTGGCATAACTGCACCAGCTGTGCCTAGCATCCCATCTCCAATTGGGGTGAATGGTTTCACTGGCCTCCCACCGCAGGCTAATGGGCAGCCAGCCGCTGAAGCCGTCTTTGCTAATGGCATTCACCCTTATCCAGGTAAGCCAGACCAATCCTGTGCCCACAGCCTGCTCCCTCAGTCCTAGGGATACTGTCCACACCCACAGGCTTTGCCCCACAAGAGCCTGTGGCATAGGTTCAGCAGGATTACACCCCACACCACCAGGGCTCCTTATAGCATTGGTGTATTGTGTCTTATGCAGCTACAGTGTTAAACGGTTCAATCTGGATGATAAACATCAAGGGCATGTTGGAGGTGGAAAATCTGTGTACTGAATATTTGAGTGCTCACCTGCTGGATAGCATGTCTGGTGAATACAGTCAGGACAACCAGCATGTTTTTCTTCAGCTGAAAATGGACCTGACTCCTGAGCAGCTGATGCTGGCAGATCCCCTCACGGTACTCCCAAGGGTCCTGCTTCTGGTTAGCCTTGAAGGAGCTGTGCCAAACCTGTTTGCACCCAGCACTGGTATCTCCTGCTGGAATTCCCCTGCAGCCAGGTGGCTCTGGGAGGATTATCCAAAGGGTCTACATGTCTGCTGACCCAAACGGCTTCCTGTGTGCAGGGAGCAGGTGTTGATCTCCAAAATGCTCACTGCACACAAATCCTACTGCCTTACCAGGCCTGGAGAGTGAAGCTGCATCACTACAGCCTCTGAATGGGCTCAGGGTCACACTTTGGTGGCACACTGCAGGAGAGCTGCTGCTGGGATTCATACTGTGCCTAGCTTGAAGATGCCAGCACTAAAGAAGTGATTTTGCAAGCTCTGGCAGTCAGAGGTGAATGAGGAAGGTTAAAGGATACATACCTGCCCCTGTACCTGTATTTACAAATACACATACAGTCTAAAGCTGTAAATATCAAGAACTCAGGAGTTTACCATTCCTTGATGGGCACCTACATGTTTTCAGTGTCCTTGAGATTTGAGATAGCTCTCTTCTCCAGTACACTTTCTCTAGAAAGACATTTTTTACCATTGCTGTATACATACTAATGGTAACAATCATAGCAATAAAAATTTAAGTAAATGTTACTAATTGATCCTAATCACCAGCTAGCAAAGGAGTATTTTACCCTGGGGAATTGATAGATTGATGGAGTCTGTTAGAAAATCAAATACTAAGGTAGATGCTCAAGCCCAAAAGCCCAAAAACACTTGAGAAAAAAATAATTCTTTCAATCTTAGCCAGCCCTGAAAACTCAGAAGATTCATCATCATAGGGGACTGTCTGAGCTGCATGGAAAAATATCACATAACATAGAAATACCAGAATCTTTCCTAGGTATTGACAAATAATTATCCTCCTCCCAACAAACACTTTGCAAACATGTAGCTTGAGTTCAACTCTAAGCAGAATTAAAATCAAGTGACTTAGTGTACTCAAACTTAGGCACGTGTATAAGTGTTTTAGCAGCTGAAGGGCTGGGAAGTTTTTGGAGTCTTATGAAATCATCAGAAGATTGCAGGGAGCCCTTAGTATGCTCAGTGAGCTCGACCACAGCACTGAGAAAGCATTCTGTCTTTAAGGTTATATAAACATGGCCATCTGTTCTTCTGTCCATTTATTTCAGTATCTACCTGTTCGCCAGTCAATCATCTCTCTGCTTATTCATCCATTTCTATGCATGTCTGTTCCTTTTCTCTGGTTTATTTAGATAATTTTAGCTAATTTTGATCATCCATTACTGTGGATATCAGAGAAAAGATGTTCTTTCTAGGTGAATCTTAATGGCTTGAGCTTTTGTTACTATCCCCAACTATCCCCATAATCAAAGAAGCCTTTCAATGAGGTATTTCATCCATGGTTTTGTAAAAGTCAGTGGCCTTAATCTGATTCCCCCTGAGTTTTGGAGAGACTTGCTCAGGCAGCAATTTGCAGTAAGTCCCTGCACAAACACCAACAGGCTGACACACTGAAAGGTGACAGTCATCCTTGCCCCTCTTCGCTGCAGGCAGAGAGACTCCCTTCTGCCAGTAAAGCTGACATCCAAACAGTCAGAGCTGCGTAAAGTTTGGCTTTGTCTCGGGGTGACTTCAGCAATACATTTGTCTTTCTCATTGCTCAGCTTCCCCATAACACCTTAAGTTATGGCAGAGGTATAAAGGGAACACTGTCAGGTCAAACACTCACCTCTCATTATGTGTTTATCTGTCCCTGAAATGCTGAAAGCAAGTCCACGTAGCTTACATCATGCATTTGCTCCATCTAATTGTGTTCCTTCTCATGAGCATTTATGCACTCTCCAAACCTCTCCTGCTTGCCACAGGCTTTATTCAGTCCTGGAGCTTAGCAGCATAAAAAATAAAAGGATTAGACATTTATATGGGTAATGAGAACATCCACAGCCATATTAGACTGGATAAAAATGTAGATAGGACACGAAACGTCATGCTTTATGATATAAGCCAGCCACTAATTGCTTGGGGTTAGAAAGAAATTTTCATCACTGGGCAACTTGTTCCATCATTATGGGATTTTTCTCACTCACCTCTATTGCATCTCTTACTGCCCTGTGGTTCTGCATGGCTCTGTCTCTAAATGCAAGGGTAGAAATAAAGTATTACAGCTGAGCAGGCGATTGCACTCACACTATAGAGAAGGGAAGATCATGACAGTCCCCATCCAAAGGCAGCATCTTCCAAAAACTTTCTTTTATGGTGTATCTCTCATTCTGAAAGTGGCTAAGACTGCTGCAGTATTATGTACATAATCATAGACTTGCTATGATTATGACTTGACACGAATTGTTTAAATCCTGAATATTGCTGTCAGATACTCTCTCATACTCCACAAAAAATCCTCAAATGTGGGTTCACACCATTACAGCCTGTAGCAAAATGTTCTTTGTTGCCTGAAAACAGCAAAACAGGACAATGAATATCTCTAGAGGCATGGCATCCATATCCTTCAGACCCTAATAAATTCCATTAATTGTGCAGTTTGTCTACATGTTCTCTTTTTTGACCAGCCATATTATTTTTGATGCTGCATCCAATGGACTCCAGAATACCATGGTCTTTATAAAAACGGGTCCATATTGCATAATTCTATTTAGTCTGTAATTTCACACTTTTTTCTTCTGTCTTCCCCTGTGCTCTCTTTTTAAGATTCCCTTTGACTGGAGAAGGGACGTACATGGTATCATTTCAGTCAGACTACCAAACTATCCGTGTAGTTGTGGCAAAGGCCAGAGTACTTTGAACATCCCTGCTCACCAGGGCTTTGATCACAGCCCCTGTCCCTGCAGGAATTCGCTTTCTCTGTTAATCTGGTCAGGCTATGGATCCATGCAGTGGCACTAGAAAACCATTCCTTGCAGGCATAACCTTTGCCAGCCAGGGTCTCACCTTCTCCAAGATCAGACAGTACATAATGCCTCAGTGCACTTTTTGCCACAGAGTGAATAACAAGGCAATAAGTATTTCCCCTTCCACTAGTCTAAGCCCCTTTGGAGATTTGACCTTTTTGTGTATTAATTCCTGCCCTTTAATCTTTCAGTTTGCAGAGCTATTGAACGTGGCAATGTGTCACAATATATAGTGGGGACAAAGAGCATAACCTGTTGTACCATGATCTTGTGAGTCACGTTGCAGCAGCACAAGAGCATTTGCCATTTCCACATTAGTCGTAGTAGCAGGGATTACACTCTTCTGCCAGAGCTTCTTAGCCACCCAGAGCCTCTCTTGTAACCCTGTGAGATGTACAGTAACACAGAGACCATCTGCACTGGCTTCTGCCATGTCCCATATCATAAGAGTTCTGCTCTCTGGTAAGAAGTCCTGCCCTGCTGAATTACATTGTCAGGGACTAGACAAAATTCTCTCTCCAATGATAAAGCCTCTTTTGTAAGAGAAGGGGAGGGAAACATGAGAAAACCATGAGACCAAAGGGCAGCAAACAAGAGAGAGAGGGGATTGCCTGTCAGCCTATCAGTGAAATGACAGAACTGAAAGAAGGAACAAAGCAGAGCTCCCAGAAAAGTGAGGACTGATCCATTATCTTCAGTCCAGTGATGTGCCCAGAAAGAAGTGGAAATACACCACATAGCATCTTACATCCCCCTTGTTCCTCCTGGGCCAAAGGATGTCCAGAGCCAGGGACGGGCCAGTGGAATGGCAGCTTTGTGGAGCCTTAGATGGGGAATGCTTTCACAGGTGCCGAGTTCTTCAGCTTCCTGACAAGGGGAAGCAGAGGGTCAGGCACTGATCTCTCCCCTGGTGTCCAGTAACAGGATCTGAGGCAATGGCCTGAAGTTTTGTCAGGGAAGGGTTAGGTTGGATATCAGGAAAATGTTTTGCACCCAGAGGGTGGTTGGGCAGTGAAACAGGCTCCCTGGGAAAATGCACCAAGCTTGACAGGTTCAAGAAGCATTTGGAAAATGCTCTCAGGCACATGGCATGACTCTTGGAGTTCCCTGTGCAGGATTTTGATGATCCTTATGGATCCCTTCCTACTGAGGATACTCTGTGATTCCGATTCAGTGCATTTGGTCTGGATTTAGGTTGCTGAGGAAACAAAAGCTAAGTCCTGTCACTTCCTTTTAATCCATTAAAAATGTGTCACCTCATTTACTATTTTCAGGCACACAGTGGTTCTGTTTCTGAGTGCTCACCCCTTCCAGGACTGGCTCTATCTCTGAACTCTGCAGACCCAGCACAAGTTTCTCCACCATCACTCCCCTTTAGCATACAGTGGGTACATCTGGGCTAGCAAGGCAGCAACCTCCACGTCATATACTGTTCAGGGTCCAGCCCCCTCTGGTGAGGACTAGCTGTCAGCACAAATGGGGAGCCAAGCCTTTTTACTCACATTTTTCCAAGTCACCATTGAGACAGGCAGTAAAGGTGTGCTTCACAGGGGAATTCCTGTTTTGTAGCAACTCATATCTTTGACCATCAGTTAATTTTCCTTGGCTCAACAAAGAGATATCAGGCAGTCACCAATTTCACCCACTGCCAGCAGAGACAGCATTCAGACTCCATCTGTAATTATTATCATTACCCAAGTTAATTTTGCAGTGGAGGAGTAGCTAGCATGCTGCCATGACAGCCTTGTCCATCAGCTTGTCAATTAGCAGCACTGCTGATGGACAGGCTGCTTCTCCAGACCAATGAGTCCAGTGTCAGTCCTGATCATGGCAGGCACCATCCAGTGGCACTGGGCAGGAGCAGGGCTTCTTCACTAGTGCAGGGAGAAGAAAAGACTGGCTTCCCACACCCCAGTGTCTACCCTGATATTTCAGGCCTGAAAGGTGTCAGACAACAAGAGTTTAGAGAGAAGGTAAATCAGGAGAACAGAAAAAGAGTGACTTGCCTGCACCTGTAAAAGGTCCAGGATGAAAACCAAACCCCACAGCATTTGGTCCAGACATACACTTTGGCCTAGAAATGTGCCTGGCTCAGCTGCCCTGAGGCTAAGTTCCTCACTGCAGGAAATCTCTGGCTCTGTACTGTTTGTCTGCCCTAAATCTTTGGGTGAGAGCTTTCCTGTTCATATTTTGTATCAGCAGTCCCAAAACTGCAACAGCGAGCACCTGAGACACATCATTATGACTAGGAAGCGCTTGTTTCACCCATTTGTAACACTCTGCCATGTGCCGCAAACTATGCTTTACTAGCAAAACAAGTGGAGGAAAGCACTCATTAAAAACTTGGTAACAAGTTGCCATCTTCAGCTGTAGTCTAAGCCACTTTAATGATGCCATGTACTTCCAGAGACCATACTGCAGCTGTAGTGAATGAGATTGTTTAAGGCAGTTGTGTGAGACTTTCCAGAGCAAAAGGGTTTTCTTCTCTGATCTGGAAGAAGGTGTAAAAACAAATCAGGCTCTGTGCTGATGTTTTCAGTAGCATCCATGTGAATTAAGACCTTGAGCTTTATTTTTAAAGATGACTTAAACTAAGCTCCCCCAAAATATGGATTTAGAGTGCCTTAAGAACTTTTAAAACCTGACCCTGACTTATGTGATTATGGCCTATGGCAAAGAGAGGGAAGTCTAGTCCTGACTTTGCTGTTGAATGTTTGTCACCTTGACTAGCCATGTCCACCTGTCTGCATTTCTGAGTTGTCTGTGTCTGTCTTGCTGTGTTACCTGGAAGCCCTTCATTGACAGACATGTCTCCTATCATGTTTTTGCTCAGCATTCATCTGAGAAGGAACCTGATTAGGCATGGGGCTTGGAGGTGGGACTTTTAAGAAAAATAATAAAGGCAATCCTGGTTTCCATGATTGAACTAGATGAATTTTATAGTAGGTCCATATGCTGTCCGAAACAAACACCTACAGTAGCTGGGGATGCTACCAAAAGGGCTTTTTCCTGCTAACAGGATGAAGCAGAGGACACAAAAGCCCTGGATTTCCTTGCTCTTTTGATGTGTAGGGGAAGAGACAGTGGGACAGCATGTCTTTAACTGAGTGGTGTCCACCCCTAAATGGCAAAACGAGACTATAAAACACAGGATCAGCCTCTGTTTTCTGCCAGATCAGCACATTCTTTCTGTTATTGCAGTTATTGTTGTGTCTGAATACCTAATTAATTACAACAGTAAGCGCTGGCTTCTTTAATCACAGCATCAGCTGTCCTAATCAATCTTAATAATATGGAATCTGTACTATGGCACCCATGAATTTTAATCTACATAAATTTCTTAAGACCTCTCGCAAGCTTGTTGTACGAAATGATATAATTATGGATATAGATTAGGGCTGTAGAGAGTGATTTAAATTGGATTTAAGGAGAAGGTGAATAGAGCCCTCCCACTCAGTTATTTATTTATTTTAATCCTGGCCTTCACATAGATTTTTTTTTTCCTGTCATTATATTATTACCCCGCCACACTGACTGAACGGCACTGCCTCTCTGATTGCCCTCCTCCCCCATCCACCTTCCCAAAGGTGATAGTGGACAACCTGCAGCTCCTGGGAGAGGTGTGGAATACCTCCAGGACAGCGAGAGGAATGGATAGATGGCACAGATCACAAAGCTGAGGGCCCGGCTCATAACATGCTGTTTCAGACCTATATAGGAAGCATCTCTGCAAAATAGAGTGAAAAAGATGGAATTGAGCATGTTAGTCACAAAATGCACAGATAATCAGAAGTAAGGAGTGGAGAGAATATCACATGGGAGTAAGATGACTCCTTCTACCAAAGTGAAATCACAAGGCACCTTAGGGGCTGAAAAATGTGCCAGGCTCTGCTTTTATCTTTCAGAAGCATTAGACTGCTCTTGGACCACTTTGGCTTTCTCCTACCTGAGCTGGGACAGGGAGGCTATCCCATAGTCCGCTGAGGGCATTGGAAGGCCCCTTTTGATGGCTCAGGCAGTTAACCATCATCCTTTTTCCTCATCACCCCACTCACTTCAGTGCAGATCCTCCTGATTTACACCCCTGAATACCACAGCAGGCTCCAGCCCTCTGTCCCCTACAACCATTTTCACTTGGGGCACCCATATAACAGCTTGTCTTGGACAGGCACTGGAGCCGAGCTACTGACACCTCAGGAAGGATTCTTTATAGAATATCACTTAAACCAATTTTATTTATTTTTAACAATGTGCTTCATTCTGCCACCTCCATCCATTCATTCTCTGACAGAAGCTAAATGTCAGGCCCAACACTAACTGAAAGCCCCTTTAAAAAGCTGGATTTCAATCTAGAGATATATCAGGAGTAAGAAAGATTCCTGGTGTTAATTTTAAAGCACTGGTATTTCATGCTGACTTGGGAAATCGTCCTAGCTTTTTGGCATCAGGCAGAGGATTTGGAAAGTGACATTAACGGATCTACTTTCTTTGAAGGACTTGGGAGTCATTTCTTGACTTCTGCCTAATGAATAAGTGCTGCCTTCGTTAAATTTATATTTATGGCCATATAGTAGGTCATTGGCTTGTTTTATGTCTCCAGGTTTATGGAAGGTTATCTGCCGTGGTCACCTTGTGGCATCTTGGCCAGGATTGTCTTGCAAAGAGACAATTGTATTTGAGCAGGACTTTTCCCGTGGAGATATGGAAATGATCAAATTAATATAGAGGAGATGTCCAGGGATAAGGCTCTTGCCCTGAGCTGC
>JACBWW010000008.1:30067726-30118068 GCA_020086605.1 Lanius collurio | reverse complement strand
TTCTTCAAGAAGAAAGGAGAGAGTAAAAACAATTTTTGTATTTTCTGAACATTACCTCCGTTATTTTCCTGGAAAAGCTACTCCTTAAAAAATGTAGTATATAATCTCTACTCTGCCTTCTACTGACTTCCCACAGGTTTTAATGTATTCTCCTCACACCCTTTTGTAAGAAATGAAAATCCTTACAGTAAGACAGCACTTTCCCATTTCACATATACACATACTGAGGGACTTGCCAAAAGTCAGCTAGGAAACCATTCCAGCTTAAGACTGCAATCCCACTTATTTCTTCCTGTGACTACCCCAGCCTCAAAGTCCACATGATCCAATAATATCCATAGTGAACAGGAACTTCCAAGCTCTAGCCAGCTAATTGTGTTTGCCACCTCAAATTTGGTCGTTTCACCATTCCTCCTTGTATTTTGGGAGAAAAGTGCAAGACATTGCAAGGTTCTGTCATGACCAATGGTGATCTTTAAAGTTAAGTTTCAAGCTGGTATTTCTATTTGTAAGAAAACACTTTATCCGTGTTCCTTGGGTATGTAATACTCACGTATGACAACCTCCCCCACACTTTGCCATACAGTCAGTGTCTTTCCTTGGATAGGTGTATGGCACCAGATTTCCTTCCAAGAGGCCCCCACCTTTGCATCCTCCAAGCCTTGCCTCCAGCCACACCTCTGTGCGGGTAAGAAGGAAAAAAGGTGGGATGGATGTGGGAAAGTGGCAGTTCCCTAAGGGATCATCCTACAAGGAATAGGTTGGAGGGACTGCAAAAAAGTAGAACTGTGCAGTACCAATAAATACAAATTAAACTCATAACAAGAAGTGAATTATTAGGGCCAAGGTGACATTTGGACTGGAGGTTTAGTCAAGCTTTGCTTTAAATTTTTTATTGATGCAGATAAAGAAAGAGCTTATCCAACACATTTCTCTCTTTTTTTTTTCTCCCTATCAACCAAAGGAGAAAAAGGAAAAAAATTTCTTAACTAGCTTTGGTTGTATTTGAGCAAGACTTCAAAGTTTCACAAAAATAAACAGTTTTAGTGGGGAGGAATGCACACTTGTAAAGAGAGAAAATACACTTTGAAGCCAGCAAGAGACTGCATGCCTTATGCAGAGATTCACAGCATCCTCCCTGGAGCAGAGAAGTGGTGTCCCCCTCCCCTCCATGCAGCTTCTTCTCTCTCACTGGGGGCTGCCTGGCAGCAACACAGTCCTTCGAAGGGATGTGGGGATGACAGGAGCCATTGCTTTGTTCTCTTCTCCTTCCTCCTGCTATGCCCCTGTTGTTTTCTGCTCTGATTGAAAGTTTCATGTGACTGTAGCTGTCACTGAGATCTGAGTTTGCACAGCACCTAGCACAGTGTTAGTCCTGGCTTAAGATGAGGGTTCTTTGGGGCTGATTAATGCCAAAAATCTGCATGATCAGTGCAGATCCATAATTAAAGCTTGGGAAATGAGGAGAGAGGTTTATTTGTCCTCTGCTCCAAGGTATCACAGGGTGATGGCTGGGGGACAGACCCCTCTTAGCCATCCTTGGGGGGTTCTTTGCATTCCTGTCCATAGAGCAAGTGAGTTGCTCCTCTTCCACCCTCGGCCCCTGGGTTTGTCTGTTTCATAACACATATTGATGATAAAAGATAAAAGGAGAGTGCTTATTATGTTTTAACCCCTTAATTCCTTGTCTTTCTTGTGTCTCCACAGCACAGAGCCCCACTGCAGCAGACCCCTTGCAGCAAGCCTACGCTGGAGTGCAGCAGTACGCAGGTCGTTAGTATTAACACTTTCTCCCAATAAACCTTTCTCTTCTCTAAAGCCATTACCCTCTGAACACACCTCAGGGGGCTGAGGGAAGGGAGATTTTTACTGATACAGGAACAAGCTGGAGGCCACAGACTCCCAGATTCAATTTGCACCAACATCAAGATAGCCAGGGTCTTCTCTCACAGAGGAGAAAGTCTCCTCTGTTTCCCAGGGAAGGGCTCCCACTGACCTGCACCTCAGTGAAGTTTCATCAACAGGACCATGTCTGGTCTGCCTTAACACAGTGCACAAGTGCAAAACCGGGCCACTTTCTAAAACAGGTCTGCTGAGTGCTGCAGCAAAGAGGGAAGATAGGCAGCCAGACCCTGCAGAACCACTGCTGCTGTGCCTGGAAGGGTACGGAATGCCTGCACACACCCTTTTTCTTAGGGTATGTCTGCTGGACATGCCCCACTTAGTCAGTCTGAGCTTTGCTTAAGAGCTATCCAGACATTCCCCTGCTTCTCAGCAGATTTCACCACAGCTCCCCGTGGGTCAGCCTCCACTCGTGTTGCCCTGTGTGCCGAGCAGCTCCTTTGCAGCTGATGGACTGACACCAGCCAAAGTGACCTGGTGCAGACCACGACCCTGCCGTGTTCAGCCTCCCCTCATGAGGTGTCCATGGCCAACGTTGCGAGGAAGCTGCCACCCCAAAGTCATTATTTCCTGTGGTAACTGGAGCAATCACAGGTTCCCGCTGAGGAATGGCTATTATCTCGTGTCAGCGCTGTATCTGGAAACTTAATTTAATTCTCCATGTAGGGCTTCATTTGCCGGTGTTTTAGTTATTGTCATTTATTGCTTGTGAGGTTTGATAGATGGGAAGCAACTCAACCCTTTGAGCTGTTAATTAACCCCTCTGCACACACATGGCCCCTATCCTCTTCACTCTGGTCTTGCAGGCGACCCATACTCTGTATTTTTAGCAGCAAGGCACATCATCTACCATCTGTGGTAGTGAATGGCTCCCCTTGTTTGCTTGGTAGGGGAGCTGAGATGGAGAAAATTGTTTAATTGCTGCTCACTGTTTCCACTGTGTTTGTGTGAGAGAGAGGAAGTCTCTATGGGTGTGAAAGAAAATGTATATCTGAGAGTGGACGTGCAACGGTGTCTATACAGCCTGTGGGTACATGAAGTGGGGAAACACGTGTGCACTGTTTTTATGAGCATGGGAGTTAATCAGGGTGCCAGAGATGACGTGGGGGAAAGGTGTGCACATGCTTTGCATGTGGCTGTCAGCACGGGCATCTCTGCGCTGAGCTCGTGCGTGGAGGTGTTTGTGTCACCAGCTGGAATGGCTGCCAATCTCTGCTGGGAGTGGTCTCAGCAGAGAGCCCCATTTACACTGCATGGCTGCCCTGGGTCTCACTGCTGATGGAGCTGGAGGGAGGGAGGATGCTCAGGGCCCTGAGGCACCTCCTGGAGCATGACCATGGCTCTTATGCCGCACCTCAGGCTGCACAAGATGGCCCTTCACTGACCCAAAACAAAGGGGCAAAGCCCACCTCTAGCTTGGTGTGGTGGTTTGGAGTGAAAGCTCCTTGCTTCCATGCACTGAAATCTGTCCTTCTTTCTTCTTTCCCTTTCTGTCCCCTGTAGCTGCGTATCCTGCTGCTTATGGCCAGATTAGCCAAGCGTTCCCACAGCCACCTCCCATGATCCCACAACAGCAGAGAGAAGGTGAGTAAAAGTGATATACTCCTTTGTGACCCCAGTGAGCCATTCCCACCTCATTGGTTTCCCTCCTCATGCACCTAGAGTGTCCATTAAACACCCAGTTGCTTTGAATCTCTGGTCCACTGAGTTTTCCTCCATTTCCACACATGGCACGGCGTCACTGTCACCAGCGGTACTGTGGAGGAGCATCCATGTGGGGAATTGCTGATGAGATCTCTTCAGTCTCCAGGGAGGAGAGCGTGCTGGTGTGCATGGGACATGGAAAGACTGGCTAGCAGCATAGCCATTAACGTCCAGTGGGGGCCTCTGTTCGAGACAAGCAACAAGAATGCAGATAAAAATGCAATTGTATTGGAATAAAGAGCTTTACAGGAAACAAAGCACTAGTGGCCCTTTATTAAAAGCCAGAAATGTCATTTCAGACACCTGCTATTTGAAGAACAAGGACTTGCTATTTAGAATACCTGATCTAGTCCTTTCAGCCTTTCAGGCTCTGTTGATAATCTGGAAACATCAATCAGACCTTGTAGAGCCCAATCCCTATCAGGATGAGAAAAATCATATCGTAAAAGTTCCTATTTCTTTGCAATGACTATGAGAGTGGCCTGGGTAATCTACTCCACAGGACTGGATGGCTTCACGGAAGACATGAAGAGTAAGGAGAGGTGAATCTAACATTTTTTGCATGTAAATGCCTTGGGAGAAAGTTGTGCCATGTAATGTTTCCTTTACAGTCAGTGGGGAGCAGTGGAATCCTCAGAGGAAACTCACTTGAGTGGTTCCATTCCAGTTGTCCTTCAGGGAGTCCACTGCTCCCTTTTGACAAGGAGGGGACTGCTTGCCTAAGTGAGACATTAAAGGCAGGTGCTCCAGCTTATCAACTCTCATTTTAAATAGTTGCATTTTAAATTTTATCCTCTATTAGATCACCAATTCAGACATATTCTATATTATATGTGTTATTATATGTAAGTAATTACATTTAATATTTTAATATAGTGTAAGAGTCAGAATGAAATTAATCTAGATTACACTATCAAACTAAAACATTCTGATGATCCAAAACTACTTTGGGGGAGAAATTTCATTTTGTAAGAAAATTAGAAATGTCATCATTTCCATCTAATTTGGAATTAATTTTTTCCTATGTCAGAATTTCCTGGGGAACACAACTTCCAGCTCCTGATTAGCTCTAGTACATGTCCCTGCTGTGAGAACAGATGCACAGACCTATCGTATCATTACAGAGATGTTTCCCCCATGCTGAAGGACTTTGCTTTTTATTACTTACCGGGGCTAGATTAAGCACAGGACAAAATGGCGAGCAGATCATTGCTCAGCAAAGCGCTGTGCCAGGAACCACCAGAAGCAGGGGAAAGCTCTGGTGCGCACTTTGCAGACTCTCTGCCTGAAGACCCCTGGGTTCACAAGGCAATGTGTGTCTCTGTGGGTTAGGAGTGAGTGTCACCCAGTGGACAAGTTGCAGCTCTGCTCCTTCCTGTGGGCAGCTGGCATCGAGAATGAGCATGGCTGGGGGACAGCAACATGAGATGAGCCACCAGCACAATGCAGGTTGCCATTCCCAGTGTCCCTCATTTTCCTGCAGTGTTGAGAGGCTGTGGCTTTCTCTGCTTCTTGCTAGAGGAAAATTCTCTAAAGCACAACACTCCCCTTTAGCAGAGGGTCAAGACCTTTAAGTGTCTCTAACATTTAACAGGAAAACACAGCATGAGAGAACTCTAGCAATAATAACAACAATGCTCAGTGCTGAGGAGAGTAGTTTAGGCTTGCAAGGATGTGCACAAACATTGATTCATTAGTGAACCAGCCCTAGCACCACAACAACACCCGTGATCACATTGTTAATAACAATGTTAGCTCTCCACTCCTGGATGCAGGCTGGATAACAAGACCAGGGACGTTTTGCTGCTGCAACATTCCTGTAGGGATGAGTCATTACTTCCACATGAGCGCTGAGGCTGCCAGCAGCTGACAGGGCACATAGAGTGGAACAGATCCAAAACTATCAAAGCTTAAGATAAAAATCTTGATTCAGACCATGTCAACCACACAAAACTTGGAGGTAATTTTAAGTTTGTATGATATCACTCATCTTGATGTTGTTTCTCAAACTTGGAAGTACAACTTTGTGGTACAAGTTTGCAGCTCGTGTCTGTGCTGTGCTCAAACATTCTGGGCAAGCAGATGCAGAAGAGGCAGTGAAATTCCAGCCTCTGAGTGTTTTCTGTAGGGGTGAGGTGTGCAGCTGACCATAGTGCTGCAGCCTGACTTCATACAACCTCGTGGGACAGCGCAGTTTTAATTACTGTTGGAAATCAAGCCTCGTCATAGCCTTTCCTCATGACATTACCTCCTGGTGCTGGGGTGCAGTGATGGATAGCTGATGTCAGAACAGGTGTGTGGAGTTCACTCATGTTGATGGGCACACAGGGAGAGGTTGAGTCTGCAGCTGTCCCTGTGCTAAAAAATTGGCAGTGAGCTCAAGTGTGAGGAGCAGGGGCAGAGCAATGGCTTAGTTATGGCATAGCTCAGGTCCAACCAAGCCGAACCAACCATGTGGTTCTGTGCCCTCAGTGACAGGTTTTTCCATTATCCACCATGGTTTGCCTGTAATCTACAGAACATCCTTAACTGTGCAGTCCTTAAAGCTCTCCTTGCCTTTTTGTCCAAATCAAGGCTAACTATGCTTCTTGTATATAAATGAACAGAAATGTATGTATGTCACAATACGTATACATGTCATAAAACCAAGAGCCATGGCAGACATCAATGTTGAAAGGAAACTTCATTTTTTCTGATGGTGTGTCAAGGGGGTTAAATTTCAAGCTGGACTACAGCCCTTTTGAAAACAAAAATAAAGCCTGTAGTAAATAATTTTATTACTGTATTTGGCCCTGAACTGCCAAGTATGATGACCCCCAATAACCCATTAACTCTGTCCAAAACAAGAACCTTTTCTCCAAAAAGAGAGCTGGAGTATTCATTAAGGTTTTTTTCATATCAGCTATGATTTTTCTGTTGTTGCAGTATCCTGAGCAAGTCCCTTAGAACTCATTGCACTTGTGCACTGAGAACCAGCTATGCTCTTTAAAGCATTCTGAGATGAACAGCAAAAGGAATCATAAAATATTTCAGGTTGGAAGGGACATTAAAGACCCTCCAGTTCCAACTCCCTGCCATGGACAGGGATCCCTTCCACTAGACCAGGTTTCTCAGAGCTCCAACTCCCCTGGCCTTGAATACTGCCAGGGATAGAGCATCCACAGCTTCTCTGGGCACCCTGTGCCAGTGTCTCATCACTTCCATAGTAAAGAATTTCTTCCTTATGATCTTATCCTTGGTTTCTTAGAAATATACATAAGTATACAACAAGACAGCCATACACACAAACACACAGCCTTCCATGGAGTGCCCAAAGTAAATTGAATCAGGCAAAAAAAAAAAAAAACAATCAAAAGAAGCTATGAGGACTGAGGCAAACAGATCATGCTTTGTGAGTTCTTTACCAATGGCTCTGACTGTGACAGGTAACTCGCAGAAGAATTTAACAAAAAATCACTTGTTAAATTCTAATGGCAGAAATTTCATATGCGAAGGTGACAAAACAAATCCAACAATCCCAACTTTTTTTTCTCAGAAGCAAGTGGAGTTTTCAGCATTGCTAGTTAGAAAAAAACCCTCTGTAGCTGGGAACAAAGTGAGTTTGGCCTTGAATATGTGGGTCAGTAGGGGAAGCTGTAGCACAGGTTTCCCAGGCACATTTTAGAGCTGAATTGTTCTTTGAGAATGGTCCCTGCTTTTTCACACCCTCTCTGGTCTCTTCCTCTTGGTCTCTTAGTTGTGTGAGAAAAAGTTGATTTCAAGGTGAACTAAGGGTTGTTCTCTCCTTGAGCCCAGCCTAAAGATGGTGTAGTTAAAGTTGTGTGCCTCCTGGTCTGCCTTATGCCTTGGTAGGTGTTTCTCGGCACACACAGGCAGAATCCCTACTCATGCACAACACGTCCAAGACCCCAGGAAATGCAGCTGGTATTTTTGAAAGAATTGGCCAGTTTTACAGTGCAAACTGCTGGCTCTGGTGATGTCAGTGGGAATTTTGCCACCAACTTCAGCAAAGCCAAAATTTTACCCATTTTATTATAATGTGGATCTCAAATCCCATAGCAGAAGTGCTCTGGGGCACGTTCAGATGAAGGAATGAAATTTTTCCCTGTTATTCTGGACCATGGTCTGCTCCTGGGCAGAATTTTCTCAATTTTAACAGACACCTAAGGGGGTTAGTGTTTGTTTAACACTTTCAGACTGTTTCATATCTAGCTTATTATGCCAATAACTCTATATTGTGTGGAAATGGATGACAGCAAGGATTGGAAAAGGGATAGTTGCTCAGTGAGAAGACTAAAGAAGAGGCAGACGGGAGGTGGGGGGAAGCTGGAAAAGCTTGGCATGAAATAGGGGAGCCTGATTATGGGCCACTGAGGTTCAAAAGTAATTTAGCTAAGCAGATGACCGAGTGCCTAATTAGTTAATTATCCCACCATACTACTATCCCCCCCATTTGGAAGAAACCCTGTTACCATCCTCATGACCTTTAGGAAATGCACAAGATGCAAAGGATCAGCTGTTCCTTCATGACAGTCCTTTTAGCAAATTAGTGGGGAAAATTGTGCTTAGCAAATATTCATTAAGGCTTCATTTTCCATTAATCCAAAAGGAAATGTGGAGAGCCTGTGACTTCAATCATGCTGAGGCCCAGGAATTTTAATGAGCTTTAAATGGGCATCTGCCAGAATCCTGACTTTGCCGTACTTCTCTTGCCAGCCGGGGGGATGAGTAATGGGTAATAAAAGGTGGGAGCATCTAGGCGAACTCCTCTCCCTAACAGGAAAGGCAAAGTTGTAATTTGCTGTGTTATGACACTGTAATTATGCCCTGATGAAGAAAACGAGAGTATTAGAAAACCCTTTCCTTCCCCACACTGTGCCCCAGACGTAAAAAGGGGAAAGGTGACTAAGTCAGGTCACAGGGTTGTAGGCACATGGGCTAGGGGGAAGGAGGAAACCCTCCTTCTCTCTCACCTCTAACCCTTTTGGCAAAGGGCAGACAATGTATTCCCTTCATCTCGACTCCTCTGAGTCAAGCAGAGATGGAGTTACCTGTCGAGGTCAGTGCAGAGCTGGGCAGCAGCTGGAAGTAGCTTTAAAAATAAAACAATTAAAAAAAAAAATCCCTTTCTCATCAAACTATACTGTTTTCTGCTACAGAACACTGCAAAAGTTTTAAATGTTGAATTTTTTTTCACAAAACCAGTTGGACACACCTGCCCTTTTTTGACTGTTGCTCAAGGATAGCATACATAAAATAAAAGTCAGGTTGAAAAGATACATTCTAGGCTATTTGAGCAGAGGCCTCAAAATACAATTTCAACAGAATATTTTTTGAGGGTCTCTACTTTAACTTCATATTCCAGCTAAAGACTCTTCTCTGGATGTTTTCCAAAACACCCTCTGAAATCGGTAAGATTATATGTTACAGGATTGAGGCAAAAAAGCCAGTCCCTCTTGTCTCATAATTTGGATTTAAAACCACCTAAAGTCTCTCCTGCAGAGTCCTCTAGAATGGAGGACATGGCCTAACTGTCCAGATCTCGGGGGTGGGGGGCGGGGAGGAGAGGATCTTCAGGCTGAGTCAAGCTGGGGGAATGAATGTAAAATTCTACAAAACAAGATGAGCCTGTGGGTTTGTGCGTACCTTTCTGCTTATTATCATCATCTGTGTGATGTTATTGCCATCACACAGATTCAAGAAGGATAAAGAAACTTGTACATGCAAACTCTGGGAAGAGGCAAGACATAGTGTGGGTCACCCAAAATTCTACAGATAATGTAAGATTATGAGGAACAAAGAAAATTTGTGAACCTTATTCTTTTATTGTGTTCTTATTCCTCCACTCTGTTCTTTCCATGGCCACATGTGCTGGTGCATTCCTCTCTCTCTAGATTTTGTCCTGGTGTCCTGAGAAAGCTATTGAAGTTGCCATAGCATCTAGGTAACTTTTTGAGTTCCTGATCTTCTACTTTGTCCATTCCTGCAAGAATCTACAGGCTGCTTCCTAACGTGACCACTCACCAGTCAGAGAGAGAAGATGCTAAAGTAAACCTCCACCTTGTGCTTTCTTGTATCTTATTTCTCTTCATTTATGGGTCTTCTTTTTCTCTTGATAGGACCAGAGGGCTGTAACCTGTTTATCTACCATCTGCCCCAGGAGTTTGGGGATGCTGAGCTGATGCAGATGTTCCTGCCTTTCGGTAATGTCATCTCCTCGAAAGTGTTTGTGGATCGGGCGACAAACCAAAGTAAATGCTTTGGTGGGTAAAGATAACAAAACAATTAGATTCATCCAGGAAAGGGCTTTCTCTGAATACTTTACCTTTCAAACTGCTTTCTTTCTGCTTAAGCTTTATGATTTCTTTCAATTTACTCCTGTCAATACTTTCCCCCTTCCCTCTTTCTCTCCTGATTGTCTCATGCTCAGAGTTGTGTGCGCTGCTTAGACGTGAAGGCTTGGCATCTCACAAGCAGCAAGGTGCTGCAGACACCAGTGGGGTCAGAAAATATCCTCCCATATGAGGGGAGGTGGGGAGGGTGCAGAAAAGATTAAAGCACCTGGAGCAAAAGGGAGGGGACTAAGCATAGTTGAAATGATTAAATCAGCAGAGGGATCATGTTGCAGAAGGGGAATTTCTGTACCTAACAAAAATGAGAAACAGGTCCTGGAGTTGAAGGGAAGACAGAGCTGTGGGGCCAGCTTTCCTGCATCTGTGATGCATTAGACTGCAAGGGGATAAGGGCTGAGCATCTGCTGAGAGCCTGGTCTTCTGGGGGTGATGGCTGCTTGGTGGATCCCATTCAGACATGCTCTGATCCCACTGGACCTGAGGCAGCACCCTAGCAGATATAGATGGGCTGAGGTAACCCTGTGCCTCAGCTGACAGGTTGTGCTAAGAGGCTGGATTTGAAATCTTCACCCAGATCACATAGCTCTGGCCTCACTGCTGGCTCAACCTCACCAGCTGGAGCAGAGAAGGAGCACAGCCTAAGCTGCCTGTGAGCCCCAGGCAAGGACACCTTGAGCTGCATCCACAACAGGAGGGCTCAGCCAGCCAACATCACCATGGGGTGATGTATGCATGGGCTCTCACTGGGATACCACCATTTGCAAATCTGGGGCTGTTAGGGATTCCTCCTGGCAGTGTGGCAGCATGGGGACCCTACCACATCTGATCCCATCACACCTGGTGGACAGGGGATCTCCCACAGCCACGTGCCCACCACCAGGATCTGTAATTTTTTATTCTCTGCCATCCTGTGCCTCTTGCAGACCCTCCCTGGGAAGTGCAACAGAACAAACTACTGCTTTTCTCTTCCTGTTACTTGCAGCTAATCTGGACTCTGTCTCTCAGGCAAACTTCCAGAGTTAAGACTCATTGGAGTTTTCATTTGATTTTAAAACCACTCTCAATCTCCACACTATGCTTTCTTTCCATGCTGCCTTACCCTTTCCCCTCCTGAACAGCCCACCTCCCAAATCTCTTACCTCATCCCCTGCTGCCCACGGTGCATGTCAGAGAGTATTTTGAGAGTTTTGTGCCCGTTCTCTATGCACAGTTTCTCCTGCTCATCCACAGAGGGCTTGAACAGGCTATTTTCCCTTATGTTTGAAGGAATCCTGACCCCTGATGAGAGCCCTCCCAGTCACCAGGAGTCACTGGGTTGTTACAGTCTCCAGCACTAGAGGAATGAAGGACAAAGTCTGGTGCGCAGAGGCAGCTGACAAATTCAAATTAGAACTCAGATGAATTAATCCCAATGAATGCAGAGCCCACTTGCTTTTTATATATAAATTATATATCTATAAAATTACATACAGATATAAAATCTCATAACAAGTTGAGCAGACCAGCACAGTTCTAGGTGACACTGAAACTAATACTCCAAAGAGATCCATGGATTAGAAATGGCCATTTGGCAGTGAAATTGTCATCAATGTTTAGAGGAATTCTGGGCCTGGTTCTCCACATACTGAGAAGTAAATGGAGAAATGAGGTGAGAGACAAGCCCAGCAAGGAAGAATGCCTTCTGGACATCTATGAGCCTTATCCCCACTCAGTTCATGGCTCATGGCTACAACGGCCTCATGAGGACACAACACATACCCCATTTGAGGGCAGGGTTTTGAGGTTGCTTCCAAGGTACTGTGAGATCAAGGTTGAGAGTTAAGCAAGAATTGAGGGGCCTTAGCAGAAATCTTTCTTAGCATTGAGTTACAGGCAGAAACTAAACATCATCTTGTTGGATGAAGTGAACTCCAAAACTTGGTGTGCGATATCGAGGACTGAAATAGGAAGGTGCTCTTTGGAAGTGTCGACTCAGGCCCACAGACAAGTAAAAGAAGGAGAGATTGCTGGTGGATCTTAGTCACCTTATATTAGCTTCTGAGACACAAATATCCAAATCCAGTTGGTTTGGGGTCCCAGGTGTCAAATCCCAGTTATCACCTAGTTTCCCAGAGCTGAGGGCCTGCTCTGACAGCTGGTCTTAGACAGATATATTGACTATGCTTCCATGTCCACCAGAAGGATAGAAATAGCAGAAACACAGGTAGACAACTGTCACAGGTAGGTTACGCTGCTTTTCAAACCCTCCCCACCCTCCTGAGCTTCCGATTTAAAGCAATGTAAAAATATAAAAGGTATTAGAGGAAATCAGGCCTTTCATTTGTTTTGCTAAATCTACTGAAGATGGCATTTTTGTTCAGGAAATAAATTTAATTTTTTTAAAAAATTACTTTTCCTAAAGGAAAAGAAGGGGTTTTATTAACTTTGAAAGTAAGAAAATTCCTTCTTTCTCCTTAAACCTTTCCCAAAACTCAACATGTAAGAACATAGCATTTGCATTCTATTTCACTTTTTTTTTAGTGCAGCTAGAGCTCTCCAACTGCTAGCCTGGGGGGACAATTCTGTCTGGCCCCAGAAAGATATTCCACTATTATATGACCTTTTAAAATATATCTGCTATGCAGATCCCAAATAAATTGCTGTAACAGAGTTTAGCCCCAGGTTGTAGAGAAATTGTCAAGAAGTCCTGCTTTAGACAAACTTTAAAAATTCTATGGAGAAAAATGTCACCATGTTTTTTTCCAAGGGAACAGAAAAAACTTTATTTGTCAGCTTTGTCTCACTATTGAACAACCTATAAGTAGCTGGCACAAACTGAACAAGTCAGTAGAGCAGCATGTCAAAACAGAATTGTGGAGGGCCACGAGGATGATCAGGGGGCTGGATCACCATTCCTATGAAGATGGGCTGAGAGAATTTGGGTTGTTCAGCCTGGAGAAGTCTCCAGAGAAACCTGATAGCACCCTCCAGTATTTGAAGTGGCTGTAAGAGAGCTGAGATGGACTTTTTAGAAAACCATGTACAGACAGGACAAGGGGGAATAGCTTTAAAGTGAAAGGGGAGATACAGCTTAGCTATCAAGAAAAAATTCTTGATTGTGAGGGTGGTGAGGCTCTGGCACAGGGTGGTCAGAGTAGCTGTGGATGTCCCATCCCTAGAAGTGTCCAAGGCCAGGTTGGATGAAGCTGGGGGCAGCCTGGCCTAGTGGAAGGTGTCCCTGCACAGGGCAAGGGTGGTTGGAACTTGATGAACTTGAAGGTGCCTTCCAACCCAAATCATTCTATGGTTTTATTCCTTACTATTGGCTCTGAATTCTTGCCTGAATTTTGAACATAAATTTATCTCTTTTGGCCACTACTGGCAGGATAGTGTTGCAGCAGCTACAGGAGTATTAGAAAGAAAATGAGAGCAGAAACAAGCCTTTCTCCTGGTTTCTAGAGTCCATGAGCCTACAGAGAACCACTAGCACCTGCACATGCTAAAGAAACCAAGCTGTGGTCAGAAAGCCCAATTTAGAGGCCACTGCCTCGTGGCTGACAAGGAGCAGCAAGGAATGCCAGCTTCAGTGAACACCAATATCAGATACAAAATGTGAAGTGCTCAGAGTATGTCTGCTCTTTTTTCCCTAGCAGGACTGCCTGCTCTACTGTGTAAGACTGCCTGAGACTTCTCACTGAAAAAAAGTAATTTAGTTTGGGAAGCTTCTTTGCCTATGACTTTCCTTCTGCCGCACACATCCAGACTAGACCCAAATCCTTCATTTTCTCTTATAATTTTTCAAACCTGTGGCTTTTTTTTCTCCCCTGTCTCTGTCCTGATACAGCTGTAACATGGCCAAATGCAGACCATCCTTCTCCTTCCCATACACCAACACCCCATCTATCCCCACAGCCTGAGCCTCCATCACTGACAATGTCTGGATTTCTCCTCAGGCACTGTCCTATCCCCATTCTTATATTCAGACTTAGTGATTTCACCTTCACAGCTCTTCACTGTTCTGCCCTTCTCTCTCCTCTCTCACTGGTTCTTCACTCAAAGCCCAGCTGACACCTGTAGCCCCTACACTCCTTTTGCAGCCAGCATGTTTCTCCAACAGGGCTGTGCATATCACTTCCCAGTGAAATGGCAGGGCTGCAGCAGGACTCATTGTCTCACTCAGGGAAAAAAAACACTTAGCTGGACACTCCTTGAAGACAGTGGGCTGGTCTAGGAAGACTTGCACGGAGGTAAAGTGTGCCACAGCCTGAATGTCAACATCTGCAGGAACCCAGAGCTTGTGTCTGCACAAGGCAGGGTTTACACTGGGTCTCTCACCTTCCCCCTACGTGTGGGCCAGTTGTTCTGTGTGTAGGTGTGCTAAATGTCACAGGACATGGATTACATCTTTGTGCTGGTCTCAGTGTTTCTGGTGATAATTCCCCTCTCAGTTATGTAGACAGGTTAAATGTGAACAGTTTGTGTGCAAGGCTAAAAGAGAACTCCAGTTAAACAACACAATTAAGGCTGCTAAGGCAAGCAGGCAATGTGAGAAGGGCAGCTCTTCTCCCTGCCCACACATGGCCAACTCTACCTCGGTCATAGGGTGACACTACAACACAGCCCAGGAACACTCACTGTTGTCTCATAAGACACATTTAAAGAAAGCATTTGAAGACATTAAGTTAGTGAAATACAGAGACAGACATATCCTACAGAAATGTTTTAACAGAGAAGAGCAAGCAAGACATGTTTGGGCAGTATTAATTAGGAAGACATGTCAGAAATTAGAAAAATGAGAACACGGATGGAGAAGCAGAGGTCAAATGGTTATTCCAAAGTGTCAAATAAGATGTAGATAAATTAAAGCTGAAGGAATTGCTTTACTGGAACACTTGCTTGCTCCAGTCACCTCTTTCTGAGAGCAATAAGCACCTGGATCTGCCAACTTTTTGCACACCGTTGAGCAGCAGTTCTGCTCCATGTCCCTGTTTTGTCCCCTACATGTCTCCTTGGCATGTTCTCCATACCCACTGGTGTAGCAGCTTCAGTTTCTCCCCATGGGACAGTGACTCCAGAAAGCTGTGAACAACCTGTCTTATTCCCAGAGAGACACTGTGGTTTCCCTCCGCTCAGCTTGACACGCTCTGACACCCCAGGTGTAAGAAACCAGGAGTGCCAGATGTTTTACTCCTTTTCTGCACATTCCAGATGCAATTTCACATCAGTGAAGTGTCCCACCCCTTTTTGAGATGACCCATATTAAAGAAAACAAGGAGCATTCTAACTTACAAACTGCAAGGGCTTCTTAGGTAGGACCATAGGTTTATATGTCCTAAAGGAAATATCTTATTTGACTCCTAGTACGATGTGAACACTGAGTTTCATTCCAGATTCCTGCAGGGAATGCATTTGAAAGTTGCTAATGGGCCACCTCATTTGGAAAAACATCCAGTCTTCTCTGAAGATGCCAAAATAGAGAAAATAACATCACTTGATGAGGGTCATAATAGTTAATTAAGTTTGCTGTTAAATAATTATATTCCCTACTAAACTCCTCCTAGCTTATGAAAAGAAACTGGGGATACAAAGGAGAGAGATTAAAAGTGAGAATAGCAGTGAGAAATGAGAACTGAACACAGGAGGGGGTGAAGCTCAGGAGAAGGGCTGAGGGATGGATAGAGCTTGTATCCTGTTATTAAAAACATGCTGTGGCAGTTAAATGCTGCAGTGTGGTGGCAGAAAAGGTGGAGTGGGAGATGCAAGGCAGCAGGCAGGTCGTGATGATCTACAGAGTTTCAATCTGGAAGCTGAAATAGAAAGAAGAAAGATGCATCAAGAGAATAGGACACTGGCAAAGCTGTACAGGGCCCTGGGACCAGAGGCATTGCATATTTGGTCTAAAGTGCATTGGCAGCACTCCACAAGACATAGGAGTGGAACAAGGGACCCCGAGGTACATTAGGAAAATATTGTTCAGCACCTGCTGACAATGCGCCTCCAATATGCCCTGCCAAATATGGCAGTTTCTCATTTAATAAAAAAATATTTAAAAAAAAGGCAACAGCTCATCCAGGGAAATGAGCAGGTGCAGAAGTAAGGTGTTATAAGGGAAGGAAATTCCAGTTGCATATTCATAGCCCGTATGGGTGATCATGGGTCAACCTAGGTGGGCAGCCTGGGTTCCCCTTCTTGGTGCAGTACACTGACTCCTCTGCACAGGACTTTAGGATCATGAATGAGGAGAGTTATTTATCAGATCAAAAGATTTGGGGGTTTCTTTTCTGATTCTTCTTTAGGCAAACAGGAAATTCTCACCAGATATATGCATTATTAGAAAGGGCTTGAGGCATGTATCTCTCTTTCTTGCTGTTACCAGTACTATGATTAAGTTTGATTTTTTTTTTTCTTTTTACTATTACCCTGATTTCAAATTTCCTAAAGAAATTCTCTACCTGATCCTTTCTCCCTGTAGCCCATGGAATTGGGGCCCGTCCTTTATTTTGCATGATCTAGTGGCAATTCATTTTGTTTCAGGGCCCTGGAAAATTGAATTGTCATTCCCATATGGCCACAGCCTACAGATCAAAGCTCAAAGAGCAATGGAAGAAGCCACTCATTTGAGTGCCTGAGTTTAGACAAAATAAAATTGATTTTCCAGGCACATTAAGCCTGCCTGAACCCCTGATATGTTTCAGTTCAGATCAGCACTGGTTTGTTGTGTTCCTCTCCACTCTGAAGGACCCAGCACAGCCACAGAGCCAAGGAGAGATCCCTAAGGTGTGTCCAGCTCAGCTGGAAACTAATTCAAGGGGCGGAGTACACCCTCAGAGGGGTGCTTTGAGCTCTTAGAGAGAAGGGGAAGGAGGCATAGAAGTTTAATACTTGCTAGCTACTCGCTGTGATATTCCAAAGCAGCCAGGCTCTGAGATTTGAGGTCTGCAGAGTGAGGATGGAACTCTTCCAGCTGATAAGGAAAGAGTTGTGTGAGTAAGAAAGAGAAGGAGCTGTTCATCAAACTCACTGTGACAGCACCTCCAGCCATTGCAGTTGGTTGGGGGAGGCTTCAGGGGGAGGAGGAGGCGCGGGAGAAGTATTAGGGCTGTGAGCCACTATTCATTTACAAACTATAATTAATTTGATGTTTAGATTAATTTCTGATGCACTCTCAAAGGTGCACTGAAAGCATTTTTCCTTTATTATAATGTTGATTGCTTATTGGGGAGATAAATCTAACTGTCAGTTATGCACTGACTTACCAAAACTTTCAGACCAAGCAAGCATGTATGCATAAGGAACAGCTGTTTGCAGCTCTCCAGTTAAAGGAACAGCTCTGTCTTTTCCCAATAACTCACATTAAAGAAAATCCATACATTTTACACAGGGACTTCTCTTTTCTTTTGTAGCTCAACAATTTATTAGACAAGAATATGTTAGCAGAATGTCTTCTATTTATCTGGCTGTCCATATGTCTATCACTATTCTATCCATCTCTCCCCACAAGTGATAAAGTCTACCCAGAATTTTTGTTACGGGTATGTGTGTACATACCTACTCACATGCACACTTACACCATCATTTTAAATGTTCTTACTCCTGGGGTAATTAGATGGAGGAACTCATTACTGCTACTCCTTTAGTGATGTTGAAAGGGAAGTGGTTGCTATCTGACTAATAGAAATAACCAGAGTTAAGAGTTAACACCAGAAGATGAGTTCTAGTGCTACTTTTATTCCAGTCAGAAGTTTCTGTTCAGAAGTCAGAATAATGACCCCTCCAATGGGCAGGCCCATTTCTGAACTCAAGGTGATGAATTTGAGGAGTGCAGACGTAACAAATCCTACTCTTGTGAGATGGCAGACCCACTACAGCATTTTGTCTACTCTTGGCATCTGTGTTTATATTTGTTTTCCTAAGATCTCTGATGCAAGGAAAATTCAAGCTGTAGAATGGATGAGTCTATCAGTCCATCCAGCCATCCATCCAACCATATAACTATTTTTAACTTCTTTATCTGGTATGTATACCGCCCATTCTGTCTCATCCACTGCACAGGTCTGCTCTTCAGCATCTTGAAGTCTGTTGGCTACTTAGTTACTGAGCAGCTGTTCAATAGATCCTCACATCTTCATGCTCAGCCCCAAGCCTTCCTTCCACACCATATTCAAACTCTGCCATGAATACGAATTTATTTTTATTTCCTCATCTGTTTTCCTAAGGCCCTTCCCAGCAGAGCATTTGAGACATTCACAGAGCTAAGTAACAGCTTTTTGATGGTGCTCAAGGTGTCCTCCTTTCACCAAGGGGATGATGAGGCAGAGAAGGATATCCAAAACACTTTATTGCTCTTGGATTCCTAATCTGAGTCGCCACAAGCCTGATCAGTCTGCTTGCCTGCTTTCTCTAAGAACTTAGCACAATGCACTGTGTTCTTGTCTGCTTCAGATGCAGGTTCAGGCAGCTGCCTTTCTGCCAGTGAAATCTCAGGTCAGGCACCAAGGGAAGAGGAACACCCAGTAAAGCTTCATCTCCACTGAAAACTGAAGAGGCCTCACACGTCTTTAAAAAACACTCTGCCACCATTTAACATCTATTTTTAATGTTTGTGTGCCATTATCTCAATTTAGGCCATGACAATTAAGCCATGGCTGGACCTTGCTTGGGCATGACTCAGCAATGATAAGGGACAGGGACACACACTTTTGAGAGATAAGAGAATTTAATGACATAGATTCCAGCCATGGTGTACCACTGGCACTCAAAACCTGCTCTGTTTTATTTAATTGTTAAAAAACAGCCTAGAGGTCTTACTAAAGAAATTCTGTGATGCATTAAATACTCAGCATAACTGGGATGTCATGGCAGAACTAGGGACAAATTTCAGTTTTCCAGGGCAACATCTGCTTGTACAACTACAAAACTATCCTTTCCCTGCCTTATTTACTGTCTAAATTCCAACACTTGCAATAACAAGTCTGATACATTGCCATTTTCCTTGCCCTGTTGTGTTATTCATTCTCTACAGTAATTAAAACAAGGATGCCATGAAAGAGAAAAATACAGAAATGTGTGGTTAGGAGTAATGCCTTTATGCATATACAAAGCAATACAGAATTAAAATTTTATAGGTAACATAATTTCTTGCGTTTCTAACTCAAGTGCTTCATTTTGTAGCATTATCATTGTTTCAATTTACAGTTGTATGTGATATCTTCCCTTTTCAAGTAAGTAAACCTAAATCAAAAAAATCCCCAGATAAGATTAGCATCTTCAAATAGTATATATTGACATAATCAAAAGCTGTCATCAGGGTAACAACTTGAAGATCCCCATACAAATAGGTATGTCATTCTTAACCATTTCTGGTTTCATCTATGTCAAATCCCCAAAAACAATTCAGCATCAGCTCTGCTCTCCCCAGTGTTGATCTGTCATATTACACATATATAAGTATTTACATTATATATATATATATATATATGCATAATATAAGGTCTACATAGGTATGTACATTATATAAGTACTAGACATACAGTTATTCAATAATGGATATAAAAACTTACAGACACAGATTAACAAAAACAATGAAAATTGCTGAACAATTGTTAGGATTTTAGCAACCTGCTCCAAAGCTTGCTGGCCTTCAAGGTGAAGAGCTTCTCCTTGTATTCAGTCTGCACATCTGCTGTTTCACCTTACATCCCCTGCATCTCGTTCTCCCACCATGCACCACTATGAATCACATCTCAAGTTGGAAAGAACCTAGTAAAGATCACAGAGCCCAACTCCCTGATCCTCCCAGGACTACCTGAAACTAATCCATATGATTAAGAACATCATCCAGATGCTCTGTGAACTCTGACAGGAAACAGATTTTCTCCATTTTAGACAACTTGATCTAAAAATCTGATTGTGTTCTGACCATTTAAAGGTGAAATTAAATATTCTAAAGATAGGTCTCTACTGACTCTTTAAAGTCCTCCTCTGAAAGGGTTTTCAGAAAATGTAAAACCTTTACCAGGTCTTTGTGCATCTTCTGTCATGGCTGAACAGGTTCCAGAAGGATAATAGTGTTGCTAGCTTTTAAAAAATTCTAATGAGGGAAGAATTTTTGCTACTGGTTGGTTTTGGATTTTTTTAGGGATGGATCATATTTTTGCCCCATCTCTTCAAATTAAGATCCCTCTCCAAACTATCAATAAACATCATGACTTTCTCAGGTCTTTAATTTTTCTGTTCAAAGGCATTTTCAAAACCATGTTTTCAATATGTAATTCTACTTCTCTTATTTCAGTAATAAAACCACAAGCTTATTTTTTTATCTTCTATCCAAGTGTGGGTCAAGAGCTGAGGAAGGTCATTAGACAGAGGCCCCAGAACAGTATTAGATCAAGATGTAGTCAATCTGTGATATGATTCAGGTCCCACAGACTGAATGTAACTCTTCAGAGGAACTGCAGATGGTTCTTCACTGAGATCTCCAAGATTCAGGCCTTTGAAGGCCATTAATGGCCAACATTCTGCTGGAAGACCCACAGGAATCTATCAGCATCTCTGTTATAATATGATGGTGTTTCATTCCCACTGATGTTGTTGAAAAAAGAAGCCAGACAATCATTTCCTTGTCCTTTGGGGGTGGTTGAAAATATGGAGGTCTTACAATGACAATGAAAGTACCACAAATGTCGTAGCTGGTTGGATCTGGAAATGGTATTATATTCCAGATTAAAATGTATATGTACAACTCTGTACTTTCTCTCCTTGCTGTCCATCATAGGTCAGTGCCAGTTCACAACCTCCTGGCCTTCATGTTGAGAGATTTTCTCTTTTCCTTTTCTTTCCCAATGACTCACTGAATATGAGGAGGTTTGTTTCCCTGTTGAGTTCACTTTTAGTTTGGTTAGCTGTTTTTCACACTGTCGCCTCCGTAGAAAGTAAAATATTCCTTCAAAAGTCATGGCCAAAAACTGTTCATCACCACTTCTAGCTTCTGAACAGAAACTTCCAGACTGCCACACAAGAGAAGCTTCAGGCTTTTCTGTCTCTGTTGGGTTGTCCCAAACTACCCACAATGAGATATCGAGTGTTTAGCAACCAGAAAGGATGGGTTGAGTTGTTGTCCATCTCAGTAATGGTGAGCAAGAGCAAGATGGAAAGATTCTGTGCATTGCTGCAATAAGAGTGGATCTATTTTAGAGGCTCCCTGGGACATGAGAGGATTGCTAAAAAATAGTGACTGGTACAATTCACAGTGTACCTTCCTGACAGGATTTTGTGGTTTGTTTGGGGGCTTTGGTTTTTGAATTTTGGAATTTTTTTCTTTACTAGTCCAGGAAGGAATTTCCTTGCCCGCTATGAAATATTTTCAAGAAGATGGTGACTTTTTATGATGCTTGTCTCTTGTAGACCAAGAAGGATCCCTGGTGGTTTCAGTAGTTGCCTCATTCATACATGGCTTCCTTATCAAAAAATCACAAATGGAACAGGATTCAAGAGAGAATCTGGGAGTAAAGAAATTAGATTTAGATGAGAAATGGATTGTGACATGGCTGAGGGGAGATTCAACAATTATTTTCATCTGGTTTATACTGGAAACTTCAACAAAACAAATGTAAAAATAGCCTTCATTTTGATTCAGTAACAATCTCAGTGCATCCTTAACTGAGCATCAGCATCTACTTGGAACTCGTGTAAACCCTACGTTATACTCATTCTTTATTTCTAGTTTCACACTGAAGAAGAGCATGTATCCTCAGAAGTTCACCCACTTTTTTCAACCATGTGCTTTTCCCCCATAAACCTTACATTGGCACAGGATGACATCAAATGTTTTGAAGAAAGGCTCAGAAAACAAGTGAGGAAGAATTCCATCCATTTCTGAGAGCAGTTAGGAAATAGCTTCAGTCCTACTCATCATTCAGAAAGAGAACAAATACTATTTGCTCATCTGTGGGTGATTCATCACTGGCTGTTTTTTCCTTGTGTGGAAGATCAACATCATCACCTGGACTGGAACATTATGTTTCTTATAGAAGAACCACGGTGCTTTTTGGCCACATCAGACATGTATGGATACTGGCACAGTGTTTGATTCATAGGCTCTCAGAAAAATGGTGGAAGCCTCAATCCTTCACTTCTTCCATCAATTCATTGGATGGCTTCAGCTCCTAAGAATGGGTAGTCCATAGCATCAGACAAGCAATTGCTCATCCTTTAGAAAACCTCCATTTTCAGGAAAAAAAAAAGAAGTTTTAATCTTTACTCCATTCTTATGATGAGAGATCTGTTGTGGTTTTCTGTATCAATTTTTTTACTACCTTTTTTAGAAAAATTTGGTCCTGATCATGTGCCCAGATATATATATGAGCCAAAACCTTGGATCACAGAATCATAGAATTGTTTGGGTTGGACAGAACCTTAAAGATCATCTCATTCCAGTCCCCTGTCAGGGACAGGGACACCTTCCACTAGACTAGGCTGCTCCCAGCCCCATTCAGCCTGACCCTGAGCACTTCCAGGGATGGGGCATCCACAGCTTATCTGGGCAACCTGTGCCAGAGTCTCATCCCTCTCACAGTAAAGAATTTCTTCCATACATCTAATCTAAATTTCCCTTCTTTTAGTTTGAACACAAATCAGATCTGACCACGCAGTAGTTTAAATTGTCAAAATTCTAGTCTAATGTTGAGTCTTACCCATGTTCTTTCAACATGAGTCAAGACAACAATTTTCCTATGAAAAACAATCAAACACCATACAGATTGTGGAAGAGAAGACACCTAAGTGGAAAAGTCCTTCTTGATCTCAATGGCCATATTCAGGGTCAGCATCTATAGCCCTCTGCTTTGAGAGAAGGCATTGCTTCTTCTACCTGAATTTCTCTCCATCTGGAGGGCACCCAACAGGCAATGCAAGAAAACAGGGACCAACTTCTCTGCATGCTCCAGCTCATACCAATGCAATGTGGAGAGGTAGTTTGGTGCACAGGAAGACAGGAAGGTGACATAAGGAATATACTTGTGTATTTCAAGCTACCTTCTGCACTGGGTGTTCTGACCTTTAGAGAAAGTTAATCATGCCATCTACTTTCACTCTTCATTTAATCTCCCCTTCCCATCTGTTCGGTTTCTCTCAGCTGGAAGCAAGATGAAGAACGAGTACCAGTCAGCCCTCTCAGTGGTCTGCAGCCTACACTTTGGGGCCATTTATTATAAGACATTAACATCAATTGTCACCTCTATCATGACTGTTACCTCAATCCATCCCAGATTAGTAGGCATGAACTGATTTTCTAACTATCTCAAATGCAAAACGATCAGACAGATATACAGTATCAGAAGAGACTGTTCTGATCCTTTGGACTGAACTCTGAAATAACATATGCCAGATGCCTCAGCTCATGTGACAGGTTAAAACCTTCTGCTTGAGTCATAGCATCCCTTTTAGAAAATCTCTTAATCAAGATTTCATGTGATAGGTGCTCCACCCCTATTGCTAAACAAGATGTTTCCAAAATAGTTAATTACCTTCACTATTTAAAAAATGCAGACTTGGTGTCTTATTTCCATTTTAAATTTGTCAAATGCCTGCTTCCAGATAGAAGAAATCAGTAAGTTCTTTTTGCCCCCTATTCTAAAGGATCCCATGTTATAGTAGGCATTATTTATAGGCTATGGCTAGAAGTACTTTTAACCTTTACTTCAATAAACTGTGGTCACTCTCATTACTCTTTCAGACCTAGAATTACTCTTCTACTTCTGAATAAGTACTAAAACTTATTTGCTTTGTAGAGCAATCACTAGAACTAAATGCAGAATTCCAGTGAGGATCTTTCCTGAGCCATATTCAGAGGTAACATTACCTTGTTATTTCTAGAGGATATTCAGCAGAGTTTAACTTCATCCCAAAGCTGTGCTAACTCTTGGTACTTTGAGAATTTCAACACAGTCCTGAGAGCTCATATATTAGGCTGTTATTATGACACCCATATTCTTCTTAAGAAGCACTGTTTTCTAACGAGGATTTCCTCTTTTAATGAGTGACCCACTTGCTTTTTCCTGCAGATATTTAATTTTGCATTTGATTGGATTAAAATGAACACCCTTTAACTGCATTCAGCCTATGTAATGACCCAGGTCACTTACTTCTGTCATTATTTCACCATTTTTGTATGATTGGCCAATTTTACCAGTAATTACTTCAAATGTCTTTCAGGTAACATTAGAGAAATTGAATAGCACAGAGCTTTCAGCACACCACTGAAGGAATCTACTAGAATCTCTGCAATTTTGTTTGTCATAATTGACAGGTTTTTTGGTGGTCTCATTTCTAGGCTGATTTCATTTTCTGTAAAGAAGTGCTGTCTCAAATACCCCAGAAAAGTTAAAATATACTGTATGATTACTTATTTTATTCATCAAACTTGCAGTTTCATTCAATCAGTTTCATTTGATAGATGCTATGATCCATAAAACCATGATGATTGGTACTAATTGTGTGTCTTTAAATTCTTTGTCATATTATCTCATATCAAAATTCTTATAATTTTTCTGACACTTGTGGAAGTTTAACTAAGTTTATCAGGTCACCCAGTTTACATGTTTAAAAATTAATATTAGATTTTTTTATTTTCCTCAAACATTTTGAAGGTTTTCTAATATTCCATAAATTTCTAAAATGAACATTAATGGTTCAGCAAATTTCTGAGCCAATTCTTCGAATATTCTGCATTTCCAATTATCTCATCCCGCAGAAGGGAAATATTTAATAGTAGTTGTTTAGCACAGTCGTCAGTTACTGACTGTTCATACATTAAAAAAATAAATGGATGGATGGGTGGGATGGATAGCTGGGTAGACAGATCTCTCTTGGACATGATTAAACAGCAGTGGAAGGTTAAATAATCCAAAAAGTCATCCAACCCTATTAGACAACGGAAAACAGCTGAAGTGCTATGCCCTTGATCTGCAGACGCACTCCTTTATTGAGTATTCCAGTACCCATAAATCACCTTACAATACAATACCTTCCAATGCACACATACATTATAGAGGTACTTACATACAGATTGTATCCTGAAATTCTTTACAGCACTAAAAAATTGCGAGGCAGTACATTGTGTAAAGAATACAGCAAGGTAAAGACCTTGCAAAGCAATTAAAGGAAAACCTCCATTCTCTGATAAGACTAATAAACACGGACAAAAAGAAACTGAGCAGTCGCAGGAACTGAATAGACTGAAGCAGCAGGGAAGGTCTGAGGAGTAGGTGGCCAGGTCCTGATGGGGGAGATGGACAGGAGCCACTGAACTGCACCCTTCCCACAGGAAGACTACTTAGATGGGAACACCTTAATGCTGCCTTCACAGCAAAAAATGCCCCTCTAGATCTCACCTTTCACTGGTCAGTAACAAAAGCAAGGAAACCATGCACTAAGGGGACAGTTATGTTAATAACCAATTGTATCAATAACTAATTCCTTAATTATTGACTCAGATTCTTGGAGGAAGGACAGCAAAGCAAGGTCTCTGGCCTAACCAATTATCAGTGCTTTCCCCAGGTCCCCCCATTTTAGTATTCTCGGACACTTGGTGTGACTCTTGCAGCTGTCCTGTGTAGGGCCAGGAGCTGAACCCAATAATCCTTGTGGGTCCTTTCCAGCTCAGGATAAACTGTGATTCTCTGGTTCTAGTCTGGCCAAGCTCCCTTCTTACGACCTGGGTAGAAGCACTTTGGACGCAACAGAAGCAAGAGGCATGGACTTCTCCTTTGCTAATGCCTAGGCCATGTGCATGGCATTTCTTCTCTTTCTCTCCCACAAGCTGAGCAGCAGATCCTTGGTCTTCTGTTATTCTCATTTCCCTCTAATAAAATGAGTATGGGTTTAATGTCAAAAGGAAAAAGTTCAGAGATGCTCTCCTTAGCTAGTGACTTTCGTAACTGAAGGAACAAGAAGCACCAAGAAAGATCCCGCATGGGAGTCAGACAAATACCCTGATGGCCAGAATTAGTAAAAAAATTTCTGGCCTAAAAAGAACCAATAAGCAGCAATTTCTACTTGTTTCTATTGCAATTTCTTGCAAAGCGTATCTCTGATATGGCAGCTAGTGTCTGGAACACAGATAAAAATACTCTTCTTAGTTTTAAGACAAGTTTAATATTCGTTTCTTTGGTGTCTTTCTTTTCCTTTCCACTGCCTTAAGGCAACCTAGTTAGATGAGTGGATGAGTGGATCTGCTGTAGGATTACCTGCCCCCAGTTCAGGAGTCTGGATGAAAAACTTTCATCTGGACCTCATTTGTTGTCTTGACTCCTGTTTTAAGGGAAGTTGAGCATAGTTGCCATGCATTGGGCTCCATCCAGAGGAAAGCTCCTGCCCAAGAGAGACAACATGTTGTTCCAACCTGGTAACAGATTATCAAGAGGCTGTTTTGCACATTAAACGCTAATTCTCCTTGCTGGATGCAAAGAGAAACAGAAAACTCAGAAGGACCAATTAAGGATCCATGGAAACGTAACAATGTGCTCATTCAGGACTGCTCTTAGTGCACAAACTAATTCATGGACATGCAGAGAAAACACACACTGTAAACAGAAAGTTTACAGTTGCAAAACAGTCTCCAGATGTACTCTGAGATAGATTGTGAATTCCCTTCTTTGTGATCTTGGCTGATTAAAACAGAAAAATGTATCTGTTACATAAAGCTATCGGTGATCATGCTGATCATATCAGGAGAAAGGCACAAAGCTCCCTGTGCACACCACACTACTAGGACTTTCTGTGGAAGAAAGGGGGAGAAAATAAAGCAATTCAAAAATTCTACCCCAGCTTCTGTCTGCTAGTAATTTATACTGCAGGAAAAGAGCAGGCCAGAAGAAGCAGTGAACTCCAACAACAGTACCTTTCCTGGGGGATGCTGTGCAGAATCAGAAAGATTAGATGCCCTCAGTTGCTGTCCTAGCAGCTTTCTCCATTCTCTGCCGCTTTTGATAAATCATTTATTAGAACAGCGTTTTTACATAATCTTTGGGGGGGAAAATAAAGGAAAAAAAGATAAAAACCACCAATATCCCCCCCATAAAGTAGATTCATCACAAAATGCTGTCTTCCTCCCAACTGTCTTCAGATAAGAAATATATTTTTCTGATTATTAATTACCTGATGAGCAGAAAGCTCTTCAAGCTTTTTAACCTCTCCCTTTCTCTTTTGTCCTTCAAACATGTCGACAACAATGCAGGAGTGATGTTCAAAACACAGAGAGCGACTGCAGTACTGCCATCATATTTTGAGCCCATGGGCTCAAATATTAAAGCCACTTAGGAGCCAAGTATTTAAGCTTTTTTCCCATTACATACATTCTCTTCCTAGTCATACATGTTTAAATCTGTCATAGTAACATGAATCCTGCTGGCAGAGGTGAGGAGAAACAAAGATGGTTAACTGCCAATATCGCATGTAACAGCAACAAAAAAAGTCAAATCTGCCATTTGACCTGAAAAGAAAAAGGAACATGCTGTTGTTAGCCCAGAATGCCTGTCAATCTGCCCATCCTTTATCCACTGTAATGTCTCAAATCTCAGAATAAGCCACAGCTTTTCTTCTCTTTGGAGTTCATCCAAATACCTTCAACAATGGGAAACACACCTACACATAAATAAGACAGGAGAGCGGGAGAATTGAATGCACCAGCAACTTCTGAGCATATGAAGGCCCCTGAAAACTAAAACAGTGAAATGAATCTAGAGTAATTAGTGGCTCTGCCCCTAGAATGTTCTCACAAAGAATATACAGTTATTGGCATTTGCCTCTTTTTCCCCAGCTTTCGATTCTCTGTTCCTCTACCCTCAGCATCCAGCCAGTCGAGATTTTTATGTTGCATCAGAGAATGTCAGAACAGCTAAGGAGAAAAAGATCTGGTCCAAATCTGTAGGCAACTAATACCAAAATCAGAGTACAACTCCCAGCTTCATTATCTGGTCTAAATGAAATATAGTGAGCAAATGCTCTTCTGATCTCTCTTATTAGTCCCATTTGTTAAAATGCTGTATTATTTACAGCTCTGCACAGAATGAAGAAACGGGCTTAGAATTTCATCTCAAAAGCAAAGTGATTATTAAAACTAGCTTTGTGATCTTATCTCACAGCAAGGTTCTTGCAGAGGTACGACTACATTAGCACCCCACCACAAGGGCTTATCCCTCAAAGTTCTCGTCTTGGCAAAAGTAGAGAAATAATAATCTTCTGTCACAGTGGGCAGCATTTCTGGAGGGGTTTGATTCAACAATTAACATCACTTTGGGGAGTGACCCACCCAGGCACCAGATAGTTATCATTTTGCCTTAAGATGTCACTCCTAACTATAGAACCAGGTAGATCCTGCAATAGAGGCACCTTGATTTAAGCTGGGTACCTGCCTTCACTGGCAGCCAGCACTGGTGCCTGACCAGTGATTTGAGCACAGCTAAGGGTGTCCTGATAAAAGAGATAAATCCTGCCCTCCAATGACTGCATTGACTGGACCTCCACTGATTACTGTAGGGTCCTAAGATTTCTTGTTCACAAATGGATGAACGTGCAGGCACAATCTGGGTGTGCACATTTAGTCAACAGGAAGGACATCCCAACATGACCTGTTGCAAGAGTAGAAATCAAAATTGCCAGGCAAGGTAGGTTCTCTAAAGACACAAGCTAAGCAACCACCCAGCTGAAGCCAACTCAACTTTGGTCTCTGTGCTTTGTGTTTACTAGAAAAGTAAACATACCTGGCACTTCTTCCTAGCACTAGGGACAGCTGGCACAAAATGGCCTACACCCAAATTATCAAGTCCTTTCGCTTTCCAGAACGTCATGGCCACATCCAAGTTAACCACTGAACACAGCCTGTCTTCTCTGCTAATACTCAGACTTTGCCCAAGAATTGTTTGGTGTTAAACACAAGTCAAAAAACCCCAGCAGTACAGATTATGAGGTTCTAGTTTTTCTGAACTTCCCTGGCACAACTTTAGTCTACTGGTTTGGGTGTAACTGATGTGTATTGGCCAGAAATATCAGCAATCCAGACGTGATTTTTAAGAAGAAATAGGTTTCACCACATACTATATTCAAAAATGTGAGGTATATATAGACAACATATTTAAGGTCAAAGATCAAGTAAGGCATCCCCAAGGGAGTTTCCAGAAGTATTTTAAGTTTTAATGTATTTGGGTGAAACCAGGAAGTGTATCATTTATTGCTTTTCTGAGATGGAATCATAGGACTTTGTTGATAGATTATTCAAGTAGTCAAATGTTAACTGGTAACATCACCACGTGCTTACTGGCTAAAAAGTGATGGCAAGAGCAGATCTATTGCTACTGAATAAAACCACAGCTCATTACTCACTATAGCTCTCCAGTTTCTCCCTAGAAATTGATGATTGCTGTGGGGCTTGAGAGTACTTTTTGTCTGTTCATCTTCAGAGCTGCAGTGTTGGTACCTCCTCATCCAGGTGGTTGGCAGGAAAACTGCATGGACAGCCAGTTTACTCAGGGCCTTGGCTTCAAAAGGGGAGAACAAAGAAGGTTCCCTGTTTATTCCATGGGCCTCCTTTTAAAACCCCTTGTGCTATACTCAGTAAACCCCTTGTCTCACTTTGAGAGACTAAGACTGTAGGTTTTATGTCCTGTTATGAAGTTACATTATTAGCCAAGGTCAGGGAGCGCAGTTTAATGCAGGAGTGAGCAGGTGCCCTCTGCATGCACGGCTCTGTGTCTTTTTCAGATAAAAGCCACCCTGTGTCACCTGTGAGACTTTCTTCCGAGGAGGAACTAGACCAGGGAGGAGGGGCTGCTGAATGCATCTGCAGCACAGCCCAAGGCTGTAAGCCAGGCCTGGTGCTGTTGTCAGGAGCAGGTGTATACCTGGCAGCAAGAACTCAGCATTGGCTTTTTGAGGGGCTCACAAAAACCATCTCTCCGTGTCAGCCTGTCTGTTGAGCAGCATCAGGCTCCTAGGATTTATTTGTGTTGCCAGAGCCTTGCAGGGGTGGGTAAACAGATGGCTTTGTCTGGAGAGCAGGCTGGTCCAGGCTAGTCTCACCCAAGGTTTGTGCTCTGAAAAGTTGTTGGCAGACAGGGACATTTCTGGCAAAAGTAGTAGAGGCAATGCTTGTACATTGTGATGGCCCCCTGCCTCACTAGTACCTCAGACCTATGGTCACTCCAGCTACAGCCACACACAGTCTGGGCAAAATGAGGCCTTTTTTTGGATCTAATATAAGAAAAAAGTTTTTTAAATATTTTTTTAAAAAAAGTAAACCCACACCAAAATCCCTTCCTGAATCTGAATGCATTAGATGAATTGTATCCTGTGTGGTTCTGACCTCTATTATTTCATCAGCCAGTTAGAGAACAAACTGAGAAAAAATATCTTCGGTGACCTGTAATAAAATATTGAGTCACTATAGTTTTTTCTAGTGCTGGATGTGCTCCATTGTTGATTGGAAAATTTGTTGGCAAAGTATGAAATTCCATAGGGAAACCATGATAGGAAAGCACTTGTGTTCATCTCTCAACTGCAGAATCAACAAGAAGTCTGCAGAAATTGCCAATGATTAAAGCTCTTTATATTTCTTGGCTGACCAACAACCAAACTATTCATGCCAATTAATACGATAATGGAGAATTTATTAAATTCACATTTTACTTATATTGCCATAATAAGGAAGTAGCAGTAGGTGTGTCGGGTTCCCCTCATCACTAGTATTGGAAGGCAAAGAAAAGGTTATGCTGGCAAGTTAAGGAAGGCCTAGAGGTTTACCCAAGTCACGATGGAAATAGAGGAAGAGAGAATGCCTTGAGACCATGCATTACATCTGCTGACTCCCAGCTCAAAGGTGACCCAAATCTTGTGGTAGCAGCATTTGGATCCCTGTGCTCAGCATAGTCTAGTGTTCAGACTGGCACTCAGCCCAGGCAGTGTCCTGGGACACTGATCTGTAACAACCCCTCCTCTCCTTTGTCCCACATTGGCAACCATCCTCTCCTCACTCTCCTGCCCACCTGCCCACCCTCCTACCTGCTCACTTCCCCCCTCTCAGCGCCCTCACCCCTTTCCCCATGTTCATTCTCAGTGGTCGTTGCATGTACGTGCCTTGGCACCCTTCAGCTCATTAAGTCCCCTGCCTTGCCTCGTGTTTTGACAGGTTTTGTGAGTTTTGACAATCCTGCCAGTGCCCAAGCTGCTATCCAGGCCATGAATGGATTCCAGATTGGCATGAAGAGGCTGAAGGTGCAGCTGAAGAGGCCAAAGGACGCTAATCGTCCCTACTGAAGGGTTGTGGGAACCACTGGATACAAAGCACTAGCACAGGTAACTGCATGGGGAAGGGGGTGTCAGCTACACTTGTAGCGTCTCTCTGTGTTGTAGACCCTCAAGGAGACTGAGCTCTGTGACTCTCTATCTTCTGCCTTTTTGACTCCAGCTAGAGCCACTCTGCTTCAGACACAAACTCACACACAAACCAGGAACTGTTCGTGTGTGTCTCTTTAGAAAAAGAGGTGGAAGGATGTTTACCAGGGGATAAGACAACTTCCTCATCCCTGGGGCATCCTGCATCTCTAGAAAATGTTTCTGGTCACTAGAGGAGAGTCGGTAGCTGTCCTGATTCCCCTTGCTCAGTGAAAGAGAGCATTTCTGATGCTTGAAGAAAATCTGCAATTAAAAGGTGGGACTGGGCTGCAGTTTAATCCCAGGTGACTGGACTGGGACAGTGTCTGTCTCAATAGCTCTGTGTTGCAAATGTTTCAAAGCATTCTTCATTCTTCATGCAGTATGGTCTGTATCCAGTTCCATCTCAGCATAAAAACTTAATGTAAATATGTCTCCCTGACAACCAAATAACCCCTGATTTATTTCTTCACAAACCTAAGAAATTAATAGAGAGATCCATGTTCACTTCTTGGTCAGTTGTTTTAAACTCCTGTGTGTAGATAAAACCCAACCAAAGCCAAGGAAGCTTAGCTGGAGTGAGGACCTGGGGTCTTGTTTTCAGATTCATGTGCCATGTATTGCTGGAAAGAAGCCAGCTGGATGTTCCAAAGGAACTTCTAGTACATGTAACAACACCACAAATATCAGAAGCAGCAGTTGGTTTCATTGGAATCCCAGTGTATCACCAACAGCAAAAACAAAGATGTTTCCAAAAATGGAAATATTTTCCACCCCTGGCTGGCTCTTCCACTAGGTAATCTTTGAGAAACAGAAATATAAACCCCTGTATGCTTGTTTAGAGAGACAGGAAGTCTCCCTATTGTTAAAACTGTTACACACCACAGAGTCCCCAATAAACTCAGAACCTAGGGAGGCCCTAAGCAATTCATACTCCTGAATTAGTGATAAAGAGTTTGGTTAGGTGACCTTTCTATGTCATTTTACATGTAATGTCTAAAATTCTGTGAATTTTATTCAAACCTCTTTTGACTCATCTAAGATAGGCAGGAAATCCCTATCTTCAACTTTCCCAAAGAAAAACAGAGTGTTTTAATTTTTCACTGGCATCTCAAGTATCTTTGAAAAATGTATTTTTCCAGTCTTCAGCGCAGTATCCTTTCCAGTGAGAATTCAAGAATGGGATCAAAATGTCTTTGAAAGAGGTGCTGCACTGAAGACAACATAAAAGAAATTAAGAAAACTTTCAATAAATATATTAGGTGGATATGCAAGAAACAGCCTCCATAGAGTAGAATCTCCTTTATATGTGACTACATGGAGATAACTGTCAAAGTATTTTCCCCCTTCAAAAACCTCTTTTCTTTTCCTTGCTTATGAAAAGGCCTCTTGGAAGCTTGAAACCAAAACATGTTGCCATACCCAAATGCTTTTTGCTTCATCACACTGGCTTTTTTCTGCAGGCTTTGCTGGGGGAGGGTGGGGTGTGCATGCATGGAATTGTGTTAATTGGGGCTGCATTGGTCAGGGAGGTTTTCCATGACACCTGCAAAGGGATCAAGGAACACAAAGGTCTCCCTAGTTAGGCACCAAGCTGTATGTCTTAGCATAGCTGTGCTCACTGAGGTTATGCTTGTTTTTCATGGTGGTGTGAGAAGATGCAGGGCTGTGGATATCTGTGTTGTTAAAGGTTCACTAGTATGAGTCCACGGTGGTTTTTATTATCGTGGTTCATCATGACGTGGTCTGAGGTGTCAGCTTGTTTCTTACAAAAAGTTAACTCGCTAGGAAGACTAAGATTTGTTGTTTGGGTAATTTTTTTCCCCCCAATAAATTATGTAAAAAGGAATCAGCAGGTAAAATAGCAATAAAATTCCACACGTTTCTCTTAGAACATTTTTTCCTTTCCTTTGCCTGTAGTGCGCAAAACAGTCTTGAAGTGCTGCCTCTAGGTAGGAAGTCCTTCAGCCTTCCTGGCTTTTACTTTGGCTTTAGTGCTCTACTGTCCAGAAAAATCATTCAGTTGTCACCACCAGATCACTTCCACCCTTGGCTTAGAGGAGCCTTGCTTAGAGACCCTATCAAAATGCATCTCAGAGGTCCTTATTCACTGGCATACTCACACATTTTTGAGCCCATTGCAGGAGCTGTACCTGACTTTCAGCAGAAAGGAGCTCTCCAGGAAAAAAGTTTTCTACATGTCTTTTTCCACCTAACAGAAGGAGTTGCCTGAGTGTGTGTGGCCCCAAGACAACAATGCAGGAACATTCCCTAGGGGAGGATTTGGGTTAGCACAGGGAGAACCACGGTGCAGCAGACTGGAGAGGACACTGAGTGACAGCAAGGATACCCAGAATGTCAGAAGGGCTTAAACCCAGGTCTTTCTTCAGCTCATCTGCCTCCCAGTGCTTGGGAGCATCAATACCAGCACCACAGAGGCAGGCAGGATTCTCAGTCACGGTGGCCACAGGTCAGCTTCCCACCAGGGCTGGGCAATAGTGACCAGCATAGGGCTAAGCCCTCAGGAATAAGCCTGACTCAGAGACAGGTCATCTGCTCTTGGCTCAGCACAGTATTATTGTACCTCCACTGTTGGCTTGATTTGCTGCTTCCTTTAACTAACAGAAACACAATAACTCCACTGTGTTTTTTACCTATCTTTACTCTGGGTGCAGCTCTTCAGTGTCTTTAATTCCAATTTGAAGTATGTGCATAACCACTTTGACATCAGGGCAATTACTCATGCTTCAAGAGGATGCTCAAGAAACTTTTTAATTGGGCTTTTCCAAGGAAGGGCTTCTTTCTATTGAATTGCTTTCAAAAAATAAGAAGTTGCCAAAAACAACAACAACAACACAAAAAGCAGCACCCAGTTTGTTACAACCCACCAGGGTGGTTTTCTTCCTAACTGAAAGGAAAGAGAAAGAAAGAGCTTCACTAAATTTTAATTCTGGATGCACGATTTTTTTTTTAACTTATAAGGTTCCCTTTTGAGACACAGGCAGTCTAGGCCACAGTGATTTGAAGTCCTTTGTTTTCTTTGCAAGTGCTCTAAACTTGCTGTCAAACACTGAAAGGGTCTCTGAGATGTGGCAGATAAGCCCAAAGCTTCAGCAAGCAAAGCCCTGAAGAATTTAGACAGCAAAATGGCTGTCCTGTTCTCCTTTTCCTTTATAATTAAAGAAATGGTTGTAGTAAAAAAAAAAAAAAGGGAGGAAGGATGGGCAGAGAGAAAGCAAAAGAGAGGAGGATCATTTGAGGCAACTCTGCCAAAATCAATATATTCTATTACCAATCATCCCTTAGGACTAGAAAGCAAGGACTCAGAGACACTCCATGTGTCTTTCAGATAGTAAATGCATAAAATAATTAAGAAAAAGCCGACCTGAAATCCACAGCTCCCTTAGGTGGCCATTCCTAGGAGTCCTTCAGTGAATGCCCTGTGCCATGGCACCATGGCAAAGTTGCAGGTGCAGGCTGCAGTGCCTGGGGCTGTGCATGAGCCCTGTGCCCACGGGGAATGCAGGGACAGGCAGGCACGGGAGGACAACACTGCCTGGAAAACTCCACAGCTCACAGCTCTTCCAGAGTTCAGGACAGAACCAGAGCAGCCCAGGAGCATCCAAAGATCGAAAAAAGGCACTGCACACAAGAGCCGTGAAAATCCTGCCCATTCTCCTTCTGTGGCTTCATTGCAGTGTCTGCTCTTTGGCAAAGTGATGTTTTCCACCTCAGACAGACACTCTGCTGCTGGAGTTTTATTTAAGGCTAAAGATGCAGAGACGTTTGGGTAAAACTAACCCAGAACACTGACTGGAATGAAACTGAGCGAGACAAAGTGAGTGTGAGCAAGACAAACTGAGAGAGGCAAAAGGGAAACAGAAGAGTAAAAAAAAAAATAGGAAAAAGATCAACAGCTAGATTTTTTTAGCTGTGTTCCTGAGTAGTGACAAAACATCAAAATAATGCACTGACCAAGCAACCTGCTTCTCCAAAACACCAGGGGAAATAACATAGGCCAAACTCAAATACAAAAAAAATAGACATTTTCAGATCCTCTTTCACTGCTTCTTGAACACAGACTGATGTGTGTTTTATTGTAAAATGTGTGAAATGCATGTTTTTGCAGCTATCTGGAATAGGCGGCATTTTTACTCTGAAGAAATATCTTTTTTCTTTTTTTTTTCTTTTTTTTTAATTGGAATGTATTGTTTACCAAACTGGAAAGCTTTGCATTTTTCTCTTATTGTTCCCTAATAAGAGAAAAAAATAAAAGCAACCCAAACTTCATTTTAAAGTAAGCATATACTATCTCAGCCAAAAATAAAACAAACAACCAAAATTCCAAATAGCCATAAACAAAAAGATGTGAGTGGAAAATTTCTGGCTTCTCTTGTCATTTCAGATGGCTTTAATGCAAAGTCTAGTGAAAGTGTATTTTTTACTGAAATTTTTGTTACTTATGCCTCTCAAATAGCTTTCTATTACCTCTAGTGAGAGGCTATTTTGCAGTTGCATTGATCTCACTGTTTTCTATTAGACTGTTCATCTTGAGATTCATCCCAAATATCCTTTTTCAAGATAAAATCCTATTTCTTGTAGTTATGCCTCCTACAATCATGCTAACCAGCTCCTCTTCCACCTGCACAGATTATTGTTGTTTCCCTCTTTTAGTCATCACTTAGATTGTTTAGGACTTGCTTACATTATGGAAATTTGCACTAATATAATTGCATCAAAATAGTACTCCAGCACAAGCTTTAATATGAGTGAATAAAGAGAGAAAAAATAATCAACACAGCTTAATTTTGGAAAGTCTGTTCAGGTACTGGAAAAACATCACCTCAGCCAATATTTTTTTCTGTCTTTGGATTACATTTTTTTTTCATTTCCACTGACACCTGTGATTAAATCAAGCATCCCTCACTGTGTTTGCAACCCAAACTTTGTGCTGTTGTGCTTTTACTGAGAGAATGGAAGTGAATTGTACTGGGGGAGGCTAAAACAGGACTCCTGAAGGTGTTTGCAAGACTGACAAGGAAATTCTTTTTTTCTGTCTGATGATTTTTAACCTGTCTGTCCATTTAAATTACTGATAACTTTATTATGGCAAAATTCTCATGTCTGTTCTACAAGCCACAGTTCCAATACCAGAGCATGCAAAATCCCATTTGCTAATTATTTTATTCTAAGATTGGCACACAATATAATGCATTGATGGAAAACGACAATAATTAATTACTGCATTTACTCCAAAATTACAATCAGTAATTACTGCTCTGAGACTGAATTCCATTCAGCAATATTTGGAACTTGTTCTTCCTCAAAGCAGGGCAGCTTTTCAGGACTATTGCTGTGTTTGCATGTAAATGAGTCCATGTAGGTCACTAACGGATGCGCGCTATTTGTCATGGGAGTGATAGAGCAGCACAAGGCAATACCACAACACTTCCCCTCAGTTTGGAGCAGGAATTCTTCACTAAAGTCTCTGGTCCACTGCAACAAAAATCCATGTCCCCATTTTTAAAAATATGTTAGATAATATAAATACTTCAGAATAAAATAACAGGTATTAAAACAGCCTCCCACTTCTCATCTCGCTGTGATGTTCTTGGCCCTGGCACTCTGAAGTAAACTTCTGGAGAATTGTGAGAATTTTTCCAAAGACTCAGACAGTGAAGAGCCTTCTGAGTTGTTCCTACTGTGAAAAGACCAGGAGCTTTTTAGGGTTGTGCCCTCTTCAAAGGCTTCCAACAGCAAAACCCCCAGAGCTGTAGGGTTGACTGGAGGGTGGTAATGTCATATTCAGCCACTTGACCAAGATTAGTGTGGGAGTTCATATGGACAATGTCACACAAATTACCTGAGTAAGTCAGATTTTAGAGCCTTTCTGAGCTCAGTGTGAGTTTCAATTGCATCAGTTAATGGGCAGCTGCAGTAACCTGAAAACAGCAGCCTTTGAAGGGACATTTTTAAAGGGTTCGTTCAGCGCAGAGATTTGCTGGGCCAGTGCATGAGGGAACTGCAACTTGAAGAAAAACTGGAAAATATAAGAAAAGGAAAGAGTAGGCGTTTGAAACAGCCGTGATTTGAAATGAGAGCCAAAGAGATGGAAAAACACAGGAGACATCCATAGCCAAATTTTTTGTTCAAGCAGAGCAGCAAACACTGAGAGAATGAATCCCCTGCTAAATAAAACATGTACAAATGAATGAGAGAGGGCAAACACCTACAATGAAAGAGGATTGTGAAAATACAGGATGAGTCCTAGAAAACAAGAATTGTCATTTTCCTGCAGGACCTTCAAATAAATTACAAGTCCACAAAATCCATTGATACTGGAGTATTAGAGAGACCAGTACTCATTAGTGAGCAAACAGGAAATGGGCACACTATCAATTTGCTAATGCTACTCAGGGAGAGAGCAAAGAAAGGTCTAGAACTTCAGAGATGTTCTTCTCAGATGGCCCCATATTCGAAGGCAGAGCTGTCTTTGGTGTGTTCAGTTAACACAAATATCAGCACCATGAACATGCTTTTTTGTCCAGGTAAAGACAATATGAATAGTGTAGGCCAAAGGCAGGGCACAGCCCTCTCGACCTAAAAAGACAGTTAAAACCTTCTTTCAGGGAAGCTGAAAATTCCCAATCAAATTAGAGTTACAAGTCAGCCCCAGCATGTGATTCACAGGACTCAGGTCACTTGTGCAGCATTGGTCAGTAAGCTGAAATTGACCTGATCTTTTTATCACTGACCTTTGAGAGCTACTGCAGAACCATGAATTGAAGCTCTATGGGGTAGTTTGGCACTTACACTGTAGAGATAAAGAAAAGGAAGGCTAAAAAACTCCATGAAATTTACTCTGCAGGGGAAAACTGCTACAGGAGTTGGCAAGAATCTTAATAAGGGGTTGCAGGGTACTCCATCAATGTGAGCACCTTAAATTGATGTCCTTATGGTTTGGAAGGCATATACAATCAGCTGCACTAGAACACTGTTTCTCGTTCCCATGGTTGTACCCAGTGATATATCAAATGCAATAATTGCATATTTGAATAATTCATAGGTACGGTAACTTTGGCCAGATACAAGTGAATATCAAAACTCTGGTCTCTGAAGTGTTTGATTCAGCTGTAGTAGAGAATTGAAGGTATACAGTACAAATCCTGCTTGTCAGGTGTCTTTCATCCTACCCTGTGACTGCAGTTAGGAAAAAAAGAGAGTTTTTATTTCAAACAGTTCATTTTTCCACTTAGCTGAGCTTCATCCAACCTTTTTGAAATATTGGGTAGAAGGCTGAGCTGGAGGGGAAGGGAGAACAGCAGTCAAGTCATTTCCCAAGCAAGAAGCAGAGTAAATGAAAACTCAGTCTCTGTCTGGAAAAGTACTAACCACAACCACAATCAGGCTAAGTTCTTGGGCAGCGTCATTCACCAGCTCCTCTGAAGCCAGTGAAGTGACACTGATTTGTGGCAGCCAAGGATTCAGGCCCACTATTACTTATTTAACTCTAAATGTTCTCCTAGCAGAGATGTTTCAAATATTTGCAATTATAGAGGGAGATGCAATGTCACCATTCTGGCTGCTGAAGTCTTCTTGGAGCAGAGAGACTAGGGAATGATCATGCCTATCTCCAAATGTCACCATGGCTCATTTTAAAAATGCCTTTTTATGATAATGACTTGCAAACAGAAGAAAATCTCTTGCACCCATGGAAAACTGCAGTTCCACACTCAAGTAATCCTCTTTAGAAAGCAGATTTCTGCTGTTATTGGGAGATACATCCTTCCTCCCCAGCTTTTCAGATATCCCTTTTTCCTGTGTAAAACAGATCCAGCAGCTGGGCTGCCTGAAGCATCTGTTCTATGCAGAGCAATAACACTCTAAAATCCTCACAGTGATGAGATGCTTACCTTTGAGATTTCTGGCTCTATGATGTCCAGTCCTTGAAGACAAAGATATCTTTTGGTTGATTTGGATGTGAAGTAGACCACGGTTGTTATGGTAGACTCTTAAAAGCAGGTTGTTCCAAAAGAAAATAGGTTTTCACTACCTTGATTTCTGAGGATTTGGAAACAACTGGGCCATTGAACCCATGGGCTGTGCAGACAGCTAAAGATGCGTCTTTGATGGATAAGGTTCTCTATTTTTCTCTACTCTCTTGAAGCATCTCCACTCATGAGCAGAGGTTGCATCCTATTTGCCATGACGTATGACATGTGAATGCTTTCCATGCTCTTTATTTTTCTTTGCATTCTCCATGCATGGTACATATTTCTCCATCATGGCAGATTGGACACTGGGAAAAGAAACCAGGCAGGCAGCCCAATGCCAGCTGTGGGCAATTGGGCTCTCATATGTCAGTTTTAAGAGATTTGGTGCTTTCAGACAGGGGTTTATTTGAGGGATTTCTGTATTCTGCTCTTAGGTTACCAGGGCATTGTTTAGTACAGACCATACAGACCTTGTTCCACAAAATCCCAACAGGAATTCCCACTGGTCTTGTTCCCATTACCCATGAAGACCAGTGAAATGTAATTTAGAGAAAGCTGTACAGATCCTCATCAGGAGTTAAAGAATAGCTCACTCCTGGAGAGGTATTCCTACACTTAAACCTGAATGGAGGAATTTATGTCCTTAGATGGCTTTGTGTTGAGTATCATGCTAACATGCTGTGAGTAATTAGTAAAGACACACTGGCACCACGGTTGTCTCTGGGGTCTTTCCTCTTTCAGCACAGACCCACTTCCTGACAGTCTGACTTCTGGTACTCACCAGGGATTCCTGGAAGTAACCCCAGGATGCCACTTAGGATTAAAATGCAAATAATTCCTTTCTTCTGAAATACTCTAGAATAAATGAGTTGTCCTGAGGTTCACAGGTATCTGAGGAAGTGTTGGGCCTGTCCTTCAGCTAGGGAAAAAAGGTAGGCTTTAAGGGAGTGAGGATGATTTGTGCCAACTAAAGACTTGCTGTGGGATTTGGCCACTTGTGCTCAGGGAGCAGAAATCTTCTGCTTTTTCCCTTCTAATCTTTCAAATTGCCTCTGTAATTTTTTTCCCAAGTTGTGTGTGCTCAGTGTGTTCTGTCGATGTGAGAAGTGGTAATGTCACTCTGCTAGGAGTTTTATGGTTCACAGAAGGCAGGATTTGTATTGAGATAGATAGATAGATGGATGTCTGGTGCCTGAGCACAATGTATTACAGAGATTGACCCAAAATTTTCAACACTAAAATCCCAAACGATAGACTTAGGGAATCTCTGTCTGGGAGATTTAGTTGGATTTTATCTCCTTTTTTTCTGATTAATACAAGCCTTCAAAAGCATATCATCCCTGTCCCTTTGCCCAAATAATTGGAGAAGATCAGAGTAAAGAAGGATCAATAGCATATAAGTATCTACATTTTCTCAGGTGTCAATGTAAAGGAGGTCAGACATGCCATACTGGGAAGGGAAGGACACACAGGGAAGTCTGGTGTTCAGATAAGGAACGTTCATAGAGAAAAAGGAGGACATGAATCCTGTTGCCCACGCCTCTGGTGAACTCAGGGAAGGTGGCGGCGATGCTCATGTCCCCCTGACAAGCCAGACTCAGGGCCACAGTGAGATGTGGGCTCTCCCTGCATGTGAGAGGGAAATGGAAAGGAGCAGAAGTGCTGGCTGATGGGAGCAGTAGGGATACCATCCTGCCAAGCTGCCTGTGGAGCCTGGAGCTGCCTCCTAATGAAGGCGAGCGGCTGGTCACAACTGGAGGCGAGCTGTTCCCCATTTGTTTGTGCTTCTCGGAGTGGCAGGGATCCGCTCTCCATCAGAATAATCCAATTGAACAAAATGATTCATATTAGCAGGCACATCTGTCTGAGGCCAAAGCAGAACCCTGGTGTTAGTTTAATAAATGGCGTTCATTAAACTCAGCTGAAAATATAATCTAGAGAGACTGATGGGGTGAACAGAGCAAAGAATAAGCAAAAGGAGTTAGCAATTATCAGATGTCATTTGTTCTAGTGGTACCATGGAATTGGAGCTTGTTTGCTGAAATCTTAATTTCATTTTGCTGAGGCAGAATCCATCAGAGAAGCTTATGCTGCAGCTATGATTCCTGTTTGTCAGCCCTTGGTAGGGAAAGGGGCATTTTTCTTTCCTCCTTTTCTACCAGACAGAGCTCTGAAGGAGCACAGATCTCAGCAGAGAGCCCAAGGACAGGAAAAAACACAAGGAGCAGCCTTTCCTCTGCCACAAAAAGACTGTTGAGGGAAGTTCCCTGTGCTGCAATGGAGAGAACATGGGCAGTGCTTTGGGACAAGAACTTTGAGTACTTCCAACACAGCACAAGATATAAATCTTCCCTGTTCCTTTGCCATTTCTCCTCCATACCAAGACAGTGTGCAAACACTTCTGATTTGACTTCAGGACCATTTTGCACTCTATAGGGGCCAGTGTTTCCACATGCAAATGTTTCCCTCTTTTCAGATTATACAATGGCTGGGTTCTACTGGGTTCTGCAGCCATGCACTGGTGGTTGTCCAAGGCAACACAGGTGAGGAGGCACAGGCATTGAGGTGCTGGAGGCAGCCCACACTTCCAGAGTTTAACCCTGGTAGGCTGGGGCCGCCTCCTTCAGGCCCGGCTCTCACCCTGTTCCAGCTCAGCCAGCTCAGTTATTAGGCATTAAAATTCCTGGCCATAAGTCTCTACACAAAACACTGAATCCAGAGGGAGTGCTCTTAAGAGGGAGAGCTGCCTTTCCCAATTCTTGTTGAGCAGAGACAAGCTTCTTGGGCCTGACGTGCAGAATGGTCGGCATTTGAAGATTGGCTGGACAACCTGTTTCTTGCAAGTTGCTTTGGTTTTGCTTAGTTTTAACTTATCCCTATGGGTATTCAAATGGTCCTTTGTGTGCTCCAGGGGAAGGCAAGAAAGGATTTTATATTTATAGACTTGCCAGAGCTATCGAGTCCCAGCCAGTTAGAAAAAAATCAAAAGAATAATGGAGGAGAAGGGAAAGCTTGACCTCATGAGCTTTCAGCGTTGATTAGTTTGTTGGTGTCAGGAACCTTTTCTTGTTCAGGGCAGACTAACGGTGAAATAACTTTTTTTCCCCTACTCTTTAATCTGTCTCCTGTATTCCCAAGGGGAAGGAGGAGCCAATACCTGCCTTCCTGGAGTTCTGCTTCAGAGGAAGAAAGTGCATGGACTTGCACACCAACAGCAAGGGGCTGGTGGGTTTGGTATTTTTCCAAGATTCATCTTCTCATTGTGCCCTTTGGCAAGAGGCTGAACACCTTCAATTTCCCTCAAAATTGTGTAAGAATCAGTTGCATTCATGAGCTGCTCTGGCAATGGTCAGAGGTTTTTCTTGCCCTGGTGAGCACAGAAGAGGGAGGGAGAGTTGCAGAGGTGGGCAGCATCTTTCTGATACTTACCCTGGACTCCACCATGGCTATCAGGCTTCCTTCACAGCCATGGAAGTGGGTGAGGCAAGCACTGAATCCCACCTCTTGCCCACTACCATTCCTCACACAGGTTAATCCCAATTTTTAGGCACAGAGAGGAGCATAAAAGGTTTAGATTAACTTGATCCTGTCATTTGTATGAGATTGGTGAGAAACTTGCTGAATTTGCTTGGTTCAGCTCTGGGGATCAGGGAATGATAACACTCCCAAGCCAGCACAGCTGCAGGCACAAGGGGACATGCTTCATAACCACAGGCTATCTGAGGTAAAAATGAAACAGAAACCTAAAGAACTGAGACTGATCAGACTGAACTGGATGCAAATAGAATTTGGGATTTATTTTCAATGCTTTCCAAAGTATACTGAAGTAATCTTATGAACCAGACATCATGGGAATCAGCACATTGGTTTTCAGTGCTTTCAGGAAAAAAATGTTTTGTTTTGGATTTCTTTTTAAATTCTCAGACAAGACGTTTTGACTATTTTTAAGCAGTGATAATGTTTGACTGATCACCTGCATTTTCCACCAAGAAAGGGTTTAAACAAAAATGTGATCCAGTTCTAAATTAGAATCATATAAATACCTCAGCTATAGCAGTGAAATGAGTCACAGACATGTCACATGCATAAGGGTTTTCAGAATCAAATTCTGAGCTACTAAAATTTGCCAGAGGATGTGAATTCTTCAGATGGAAACCACTCCAACTATATGGCAGAATTCTTGTCTTATCTTTCTCCAACTCAGAAACAGTTACCATCTCCTCAGTAAAAGTATCTTCTTTTAGAAACTTCATACAGAATTTGGCTTCAAAAATGTTTGTGGGATTTTAAACAAAAAAATATTAGTATTTAATAACTAATAGAACTATGTAAGCTTATTGAGTCATCCTGGACTTTAATCAATTTGAAATATTTGGGGCACCAATTTCCACCTTACAGCACCTCACTGGAGGTACATCAGAGTTTTAGTGCAATTAAAATGAAGCAGGAAATATTTTTAGCTAATTGCACTGTGCACCTTGAAGGTAATTTGAAGCTGCAGGCAAAAAAAATAAAATATCAGAAGGAGTAATTGAGTGTTGCAAGCTGGGAGTGTATATTCCTGGCTGCATTCTGATTTAAAGGGGTACAGAAACCAGGAATGGAGCTGAACACTCTCCTTGGCAGAAGGAGAGTGAAGTCACACTCACTCACACAAAGGACTGGCTTTGAGAGGGAGGACATGTTCCTGACAGGGATGTCAGGCTGGGAGAAGAGCTGGGGTCTCCTCCCTTTGCAACCCCCACAAGCACCACTCCAACACACCTTTCCTGTACCTGGTGAGCAACTACGGACTAAATTCTTACCCCTCCAGCCTGGCAGGCAGCTCTCTTGTCTTGTGGCAGGTACTGCAGCCACTGGTGGGTGTATCAGACACCTCCTGGGAGGGCACAGGCAGCCTGATTGCAGCTCCTGAGGTCTACGAGCTGGACTCCATCAGGAGGTCATCCTAGGGGTCTGCTGAGGAAAGAAAAAGGGGAGCAGGCATCCATATCTAACTGTCAGCAGCTGAAACAGGAGAGTGTAGCACTGGTTTCATCAGCATTTTGATAAGGTCTACTCAATCTATAAAGGGAAAAACCAGAAACAGTGGAGACTGGGCACAGAGGCTTTCTTACAGCTTCCCAATTAGACTTGGTTCTCAACCATGTACATTTTTTTAATTAAACTGTTGGTACAATGCTCAGGAGATAGAAAACTCCTTGAGGCCTCCTTGTAATAAAGAACCTTTCATTGTATGCAGAAAGGCAAGCTTAATTTCCTCTCCCACCTAATATTCACCTGCAGCAAAAGCAGGGGTGAGCACTCAGTATGAGGCAGGATAAATGCTCCTCAGGGCACAGGACCCACTGATTTGGCCATTGGGAGGGAAAGAGGCTGCAACCTTTGCTGGAAAAATAGCCAATAACAGTCATTTGACCTTTACCATCGCTGCTTCCCAAAATGACCTGAGTTCATTGCACTGAGCTTTGCCTGCAAAGCTCTTGATTGGCAAAACAGAGCTGAGAGAGCAATAGAGCCATGGCTACATCTGCATGAGCACGTAAATTCTAGGTGTTGCTGAGGAGGGTGGACAGGGCTGTGACCACTCAGACCTTACCAAGCCTTTAGTTGCTCCCAGCTGCAACCCTGGTGGTGGACAGAGCTCCCTCCTGCACCAGCCCACCCCGAATCCCACTCTGCCCAGCCCAGCCTGTCCTCCCACCCTCACCTCCACGTCTTTTTGGGGACTCCTCCACCACTCCTGTGACCCCCACTACCCTGTGGCCACCTCCTCTGCCACAGCTCTGGGGCAGAGTGAGAAAAGGCAACACTGCTCAGGGAGCCAGTGACATTTTCTGACTGTCCAGGCTGACTTCTCCAGGAGCAGCTGCTCCATTGTGGTGCTTTTTCATCCGCTGCTTGAGACTAATGGCTCTAGAAAAATAGATAAATCAGAGGTGACACAGCTATTGCTGCTTGACAATTTTTCATCAAACAAGCTGGGGGAGGAGGAGATGACCAAAAAGTGACATTTTGACCAAACTGGATATTTCTGCAGCAAAATTTTCATTCCAGTAGATTAAAAAAGAAATGCGAACAGCACAAAAAGCATAACTGTCTTGATTAAAAATGTTGGCCTTCAAAACACTAAATTCCTCTTAAAAAATGGACTAGTTTTCAGATTGATTAAAAAACGGCAAAAATTAATCTATTTCTCTGTCCACCTCCCCCACCCTAGATTTGTTTTGTTTCTTAACTAAAATATTCACATGAAAGAAAGCCAAAATAATGACAATTTTCCTCTGGAAAGTAATTGTCATTTTTCAACTAGCTCTTAATGTAACATAGTTAAATGAGAGCAATCCTAGTAACAAGACTGCACAGCAAGTAAGTCATACAATTATTTGAAAGAAGGGCATTGCAATTTAGGAACTAATTTTTGTCATCACCTTACATTTATAAATGGGAAAAATGAGGAAGGGACATAGAGCATATTAAAAAAAAAAAAAAAACAGAGAAAACATTAGCAGTTAAAATGCAGGACTTCTCTCTCCCTGTTAGATCACACTGGCTTCTCTGTTGTGTGTATGCAATTGTCTCTGTCGATATGTATGTATATGTAATACCTCTGTACATATACATGTGGATATGTTGGTGTGCATTTTCATGTATATAAAGATTCATATACACTATCTGCCTCCTTTTTAACCTTCAGATGTTAGAACTGCAGCATCTGACAAAAACATTCTTTCTTTCCCACCCCCCCCACTAAAAATAGTGCCCCAAGAGTCCAGGTAAATGTGTTGACGTCTGGTATAAATGATCAGGCTTCCTTTAATCCCAGCATGGATGCAAAGTCCCCTTCACAGCACTGCCCTTCCCACTCTAACACATTTGGGATCCTAATCTTGGGATCAACACACAGCCTTAGCAGTGGTTGTCATAGGGATGGATTCTGTTTTGGAGAGCCCTGCCTCCTTTTTCCACCTCTGCCAGACACTCCAGGCAGGAGCTGGGGAGGGGGGAAACTATGTGGGTTGGTATTGGGGTACAGTGAAGAGGAGGACTGAGGCATAAGGAAAGCAGAGCCATCCAGAACTAGAGGCAAAAACAAAGAGGGAAATTGCTATAGAAACAGTACAAAAGGCAGAGGAGAAAAACACAGGCTGGAATTTTAATAATATTGATCAGCTTCAGAGGCAATAGCTGTGAAGATCTATCACCGGCAGCAAAAACATGTCCAGTTTCTTCCAGTAGATGTGCATGGCCACAGGCTCCAGCAGACAGAAGGATGGGATTCTGACTGCAGTTTTGGGTTCAAAGGCACACGTGTGTGTAAATGTAGATTATTATATATTGTATAAAGGGGAAGAAGTCAGTATATGCTGTGATCAGAGACTGAAGTGTGAGCACAGGAGGCTGCCACTTTGCTGCTGGAAGAAGTGGCAACCTTTGAGTTTCTTCAGGGGGAGGTTTCTTACCTCCAAGACAAGAAAAGAGGGATAGAGATGATCAGTGGAGACTTAACTAGTAAGGACTCAAGGGAGAGACAGAGTAGAAACGATGTGGCACTGGAGGCAGTAGATTTTTGCAATGGAAGAAGAACTCAGCCTGGTAGCCCACCACGATGGTGGCAGTATTGAGACAAATTTGTGGTCCTGTGAAGGCACAGAGCAAGCTTGTACCTGCTGCTGGCTGCATTTGCAGCTTGGCAGATACACAGTGACTGCTCCTGTGGCACTCACAAGATAGTCAGCGACTGTTGGGCTTATGGAGCAACTTGCACAGCTGTCTCAGGTCACCTACCTGCTTTGAGGGTATCATGGAATCATAGTATAGACTAGGCCATAAAAAACCTCCGAAAGTATTGAATTCAATCATCAACTCAGCACTGACGAGTCCACCACTAAACTGTGGCTCTAAGCACCACAGCTACACCTTTTCTAAATATCTTCAGGAACGGTGACACCACAAGGCAGCCAATTCCAGTGCTCAACTTTCAATGAAGTTTTTCTTAATATCCAATCTAAACCACCCCTATTGCAACCCAAGTCTGTTTTCTCTTGCTTTGTCACTGGTTACCTGGGGGAAGAGACTGACCCCCACCTGTCTGCAACCTCCTTTCAGATGGAGAGTAATAAGGTCTCTCCTCAGCCTCCTGCTGTGCTGAGCCCTGGGGAGCACCACGACTGACCAGCCCCAGCTGGATGTCATTCCATTCACCCACACTCTTTGGGCCCAAGCGTCCTCCAGTTTTTTTACCCAGGCAACAGTGCACCCATCCAAGCCACAAGCAGTTTCTTCTGGAAAATGCTGTGGAAAATGCTGTCAAAGGCTTTACTGAAGTCCACCTAGACACATTCCCAGCATTTCACTCATCAACCAAACAGATCACCATGTTATGGAAGGGGATCATGTTGGTCAAGCAGGACTTGTCTTTCATGAACTCATGCTGACTAGACCTGATCCCCTGGTTGTCCTGCATGTGCTGCATGATGGCACAGAGAATGATCTGCTTCATGAGCTTCCCCAGCACTGAGGTCAGGCTCACAGACCTGTAGCTCCCTAGAACCTCCCTCCAGCCCTTCTTGTGGATGTGCATCACACTGGCTAACCAACATCAACTGGCACTTCTCTGGTTAACAGGACTGCTGATAAACAACAGAGTTGCTTATGAGCACCTCTGCCAGCTCCCTCAGCACCCATTACCACACTACGTGGGCAGTGAGTGCCTCCCACAATGCAGAGCATATCCTCAGAGTCCAGCCAGGACCTGCTGTTAAAGCTTTACTCTGACAGAGATGTTTGTAGCATTAGGGCTAGGGTGCTGACAGAATAGGTTGCAAGGACATGACTAAATTTGTGTTTGTCTAACCATGGCTTCAACTGAGATTCATTTTTCCTGATGGTATAGACCTATGCTGTAACTATCCCCTTCACAGCAAGTCAGTCATGGTCCTCATTATAACCACGAGAGAGATACTGGGTCCTTTTGGCCATGACTCACAGTCTTGTCTGAAACAGCTCCTAAGCAGTAGTGATTTGGGACCTAAAGTCCCTGTGTGTATCCACTAATGCTGTCCTAGAGTGATCTGTTCAGCTGAAGATGTCTTGAATCCCGTCATTAGGACTTCAAGCCCTTATCTCTCTCCAGTGTTCAAAGAGAATAGTCCCAGGCTGTTAGGCACTTAGGTGCTTCCAAGAAGAAGTTGGGCATTTACCAGATTTATTTGGCTGTGGTTTGCTCCGTGGAGCAAGACCTTGGACATGTCCCTTGAGACTATCAAAGGGTCTTCTCCCATCCACTAGCTAGGTAGCTGCTGCAGACTGCCACTTTAGCAGGATAGATCCATTTGGTGCTTGAAACACTGACCCAAGTTAGGCAGACAGGATGACCACATGTAACCCTTGTGTGAAAGAATATTTTCAGGTGGCTTTTTTTTTTTTTTTTGCTGTTTTTTTAGCCTCAGCAAATCCCAATCCTTCATCTGTACATATATATGTTTGTGTGTGTGTGTTTGTATGTGTGTGTGTTTCATCTGCAGTGTCTGAGGGTGTCTGTGGAGGACAGGCAGAGGGATGGTAGTACCACCTCCAAAGCAGTGGTCACTGACACACCAGCTGGTCCTTCCCACTCTGCACATTAAATCTTTTCCTCAGTAACATTACAGCAAAGAACCTCTCCCCAGCTTGACAGTTGCCTGGATCTAGCATCCATGTGTAAACCCACTGCCCACTAGGCTGCACTCCTGACCCTGCAGCTGGTGCTATGCTGCACTACAACCCCAGACAGGAGACATGTGTTGTTGCTACTTCCCAGGAATAGAGCAGGATATTGTTTGCTCCACCAGATCTCTCCTATTCCTGTTGCCGCCTTCATCCATCCATTGAATCAAAGCTTGTTAACCCTTCCTTTTCCTGCTGAGGTAAGGAAAGAGATAGGTCTTGCTGTAATGATGCTGACAGCTCTCATTCCTTTCCCAGCTGCTTGTTTTCCTGTGTTATGACATGGCCAGAAAGCCCAGAGGGGTAAGAGGGATGCTAGAAATCTTCCTCTTCCAGGAGCTGTACAGCTGACACTATTTGCTCTTGGGTACCTCGGGACACAAATGACAACAATTCTATCCTGGACCATCTTCAAAAGGACAGTTTTCCCCATCTTGGCTTGTGAAATAACTGTAGACACAGATCTTGCATCTGCCTTGGGGGTACCAGTCTATTGTCTATGTCAAGCCCCAGGAAGCTCAGGCTTTCAGATTATCAAAGGGCAAGTACTTTGGGGCCAGGCCATCAAGAAGAAGTCAGCTTCAACCAAGACAGCAGCCAACAGTGGGAAAAGTGTGGAGCTGAAGCCAGAGCTCAGATCAGGGGTTTAGTTCAGCATCATCTCTTGTCAGCTAAGCATAGCTGCTGTAGCCAAGAAAGCATGTTTCAGTTCACAGAAACAGTAAAGAAATCCCAGACAAACAAACAAAAAGCTAGGGAAAGAATTTTCGCTAGCCAGTGTGCATGACTTCAGGATAAGAACTGCCAACAATATTCTTGTGACACCCCGACAGGAGGTGAAATTTCATTCGTGTGCAGTGACTTTTCAGAAATAGGCTGCAAGGAGAGATATGAGCCCTGCCAAGGGACAGAAAGGCAATACCTGAGGAACAGGGTGCATAGCTGCTGACTGAGACAAGTGTATTGTTGTGTGCAGTGATTTTTGGTGTTTACTGAGGCAAAACTCCATGGGCCAGTAAAGGGATATTTTCCTTCATAGGAAATGAACAGGGTGTTTCTATAGATTGTAGCAACCAGCCCCTGGCAGGTTTTATTCCTTTTCCTTTGTCCTTCGCTTTTTCTTTTCCTTTCTCCTTTTGTTTTTTCTTTTACTTTTTCTTTCATTTCTGCTTTATCTCCTTCTCCTCTCTTCTACCTCTCCTGTCTTCTACCTCTCCTGTCTTCTACCTCTCCTCTTCTCTCTTCTACCTCTCCTCTCCTCTCCTCTCCTCTCCTCTCC